>JABFAK010000702.1:0-13448 GCA_013266265.1 Fusarium sp. NRRL 66182
CCCCAACGTTGCCCATCATGTCAACTGCCGCTCAAGACGAATTTAACGACCTGGTCGCTAAAAACACTCACCGCGAAACTATTCATCCTGAAGACCGTGACGACCCCGACCTCAGGGATATCCAAGACTTGTCCGAAGAAGACGTCTTCCGCAACGCACAGATCGACGCCGCAATGCGCATGCCAACTGTCGATCGCCTCACCGGCGCTGGCGCCTCTGAGATCAAGCTCCCTCCTGTCTCCTTCGACAGCGGCCGCTCCACTGGCGTCAAGGGCGTCATTGCCGACGCACGAAACTACGAGGCTGCTCGCAAGAACAAGTGGCGCCACCGAGTCCGCACCGCCCGCAACAGCATCTTCGGCATCGATGCCGCCGTCCCACCTCCCTCCAAGAGTGACAGCAGCGAGAGCGAGGACGATGCTATGAGTGCATGCGATCCTGATGAGGAGGCCTTCCTTGCCGAGTGGCGTGACACACGACGACGTGAACTCGAGAGCGAAGCCAACCGCGCTGTCAGGAACCGAAGAACAAGCCCTAGTGTCCGAATCTACGGTCGATTAGATGAGGTGGACGCCTTGGGATATCTCGATGCCATTGAGAAGGTCGGAAGGGAAACTACTGTTGTTGTGTTTGTGTATGACCACGAGGTATGCCTGTCTGCTTCTACTATCTAATCAACATGATGCTAACTTGTCCAGTGCGAGGTATCGGCTACTATAGAGTCGGCACTCATGCCCCTTGTCAAGGCCAACCCCTCGGTTCACTTCGTCAAGGTCCACTATGAGGAGATCGAGTTCGACAACGCCGCTGTGCCCGCCATCCTAGGGTACCGAAACCAAGGCGACCTGTTTGCCAACCTGACGGGTCTTATTGAGATGATCCCTGACGATGAGTCCTTTGGCACTTCATCGCTGATGCAACTTTTCCAAAAACACACCATCTTATAATGTGCTGGACCATATCATCGATGCCATACTCATCCTACGTTAATGCGGCCACGTTTACAACACCTCGACCACAATCATTACTTTCCATAGTCGTCAACTCACTTTGACGTCTTTGATTACGATACCCCCAAAGATAGCTTTGAAGACCCCTCAGGAGGGGAAGAATCATGCTAGCCTTTCCCCCTCCATGTTATACTAATGGCGTTTGAGTGCGGCGGGAAACGCTAGCCTCTTTGTTTTTGATTGAATGAGCTTAGAAGGAAGTGCATGAGATTATTGCAATGACGGCGGAGCCTCGGGATTAGAATTTGGATTTCACGATACGGATAGAGATACCCTACTATATGGACATGCTGGTGTGTGGGTACCTGGGCTGGTTGGTAAGGACAATTCTGTTAGGATTAAAAGCAATCAAGCTTGAATGAAAGCATGTACCACCACGTTGCCATTAAGCGTCTCAATACACGGATGTAAAAGTGAACTGTTCCTTGTCGTGGTATACATGCCATGTCTACATAGGTGGGTGGCTGTCTGTCAAGGTTGTGGTGCCAGTTGTCATAGCTTGCAGCGTACTGACAATAAAGACTTTGGTATAAAGTAGAGCCGGGGGTTCATTCTCTCAGCGACGTGCGATTTCACTCAGAGGAGGGAGATCAATATAAAGATTTGGTGGACTATGCTGCAGTCCTACGTCATACTCTTATACAGTATAGATGTTGGAAGGGTATGGAGACAAGGGGCTGCATTCCACGACCTCAGCTGGCTCATGTTCTCGAGGTTAGATGATGGCCCAAGGAAGTCGAACCAAAGCGGTGAGGAGGATGTCGTTGAACAGAAAACTTGAGTGGCTCAGTGTTTCAATAGCATTCATCTCTCAAGGATAAAATGATTCGTCTTCGGCGGTAAGATCCATCTCAAACTGACCTGATAGAGGAGAGGCGAGGTTGCTCACGGGGTCTTAAAAGTGGATTACTTTGAGGGCAGAACAGAGTCTCAAATACCCCGCAGTTGCGCTAAAAGGAGTCACGGTTCATGGTGGGGGTGCGATAGCGGCATGCAGAGCGATAAGCCGCTGGAGATAATAAAGTACCTAGAGTTTATTTGATATAGGCAAGAAAAAGTTGACTGAAAGTTGATTAATTTATGTTATCTAGTTCAACCTCCTGGCTCTGGTATCAAGCCTGTTGCGCACTTTATGGGCTACCAAGCCGTAAAACGAGACTGAATGAACATCGACTTTCACATCGAAAGGATCTCATGGATGTGAAGCGCATGCAACTGGTGGGTCCATTTCGGTGCTAGCAGGGACCCCAGTTTAAGTGACGACAGCGGACAGTAGAAAGGCATCAAACAGATGAGACCTTGGGAGATGGTGAATAGGTCAGTATCAGGATTCCTCTTGTTGAATTTGAACATCTCCAGGAGTATCCGATGGACTCATGTTAAGCTCAGAGCTTATTTCCGTAGAACCGCCTGCTCAAATTCAATATCGTGGTAGCTGAAGCTCAAAGCGATCCACAGCCGAGCATGAACTTAACTTTGGATATGAGTGACTGCAGGTGCTTTTACGTAGTAGACTATTTCGTTCAACCTCCAACACTTTGCTTCCTCCCTTCCCATCTTCACAAACATCTCCCAACATTCAACCATCCATGGACCTCTTGTCCAGCTCTTTTCCGGGCTGACTTGGAGCGCCAAAGGGGCACCATTTCGCCAGGTTCAGGCACAAGCCCAGGCTTACTTATCCTCACGACCCAAACTCCAAATTGTGCGCCTATCATAGGCCGTACCCCATCAGCACATCGCCTCCATCTCGTCTCATCATCGGAGGGCAGCGCAGCAGCAACCTTTGGATCTAACTTTTTGTCCCCAGCTTTTTCATTTGATACGAACTCTTTTCTTGCAAAACAACCACTTGCCTCTGTGTCTGCCACGTTGAAAGACACATAATAACAAAAGCCTGCACCCCTTTGGCTGCCTTATATTCGGCCAGAGACAGTCCCCCAGCCCCAGGCAGACAACAGACAGGGTCGAGACGCCTTTCCAACACGGACCCGGAGGAACCTGGAACAACGATACTTCCAGAAAGCAAGGCTGTATTTCCATCTCCATCTTTTGCTGTCAGTTCTTTTCCTTCCTCTTCCTCTTCGCACTCTCTGCACTCAACCCCAAGGCGATTCACGCTTCGATATTGCTTCCTCCTCTTGTCATACTCTCTCTCCTACCGACGCCATCCTCCCCCGCCATTTATCTAGGTAGCTATTCCACTATCCTAGACAGACCCCCCCCTTCCCTATTATCCGACCTTCCGCTCACCCCTCACCTTATCCCTCTCCCACCTCATTCTCTCTTGCCCCTCGCAGTCCGACCACGCCTGACACTTCATCATATATCCTCATAGACTGCTTCTGTTGCTATGAAGTCTGTGATGGATTAGCTCATCTTCTCTACTTTACTCCCGTCTCGCTATGGAACAGCAGGACTCTGATATTCCCTGCACTCCATCTGCCGTCCCCCGTGATACTGAACAACGATCGACTCGCCAGTCTCCATCGCCCTTGCCCTCGACCTTTACGCTTACACCAGCTCCCCAGCTACGTACTGCGACCCCCATTTCTCGCCCGACAACACCAGCTACGGCTAGCTTGACTGCAACCTCTCCAAACCGAAGTTCGCTATCGACTTCCGAACCTACTCTACGATTTCCTCGTCCTCAAGGCAACCGACATCTCGCCAACTGGATTTCATCGAGCAATCCAGACATCATGCGTATTACCACTACCACCGAGGACACCGGCCTGTCCGAGTCCACCTATGAACTGATCTCGGGCACCGACACCGAATCTCAGGATGACAACTATACCGAGTCCATCAGCGAGTCTGTTGGCTCTCTCGACTTCCACCGTGCCGATGATGTCCACAGCCTCGCTGGTACTGAGCAGACCAATGACGACGAATCGCTGGCCGATGAAAATGAAGCACATTCTCAACAGCCACAAGATGAATTAGAAGATACGTCTGATATCGTGGACATCAACCAGACTCCACGCGCGCAGCAAAGCTGGGCTTCTATCGTCAAGAATGGGGATCTTCCTGAGGTTGAGCCCGATGCTGAACCCGAACTTGAGCCTGATTCCAAGGCTGAACCTGAACCTGAACCTGAATCAGAAGATGAGGCTCGCTCTAGGTCCTCTCTTGAGTATACCCAACAAAGCCTCAAAACTCCCTCGATTCCTAGTCCTGACGCTAGCTATACCGACGACAAGTCTAACCAAAGACCTTGTCACGACGACGTTGCAGAGGAGGCCAAGAGCCAGCGAGCACGATTCAACAAATGGTTAACTGAGCTTCAGGAGCCTCCTGTTCCAACTTGGCAGACGGTCAAGAAGGCCGTGGTCAATTTTGCCCTCCCATCATTCGTTATGGTGGCCGTGGTCTCGTTGATCCCGTTAATCCTCACCACTTACTCCACACATTTGAGAGATGCGGCACCCCACAACCCCGCAGCCACTTCCGCTGTCACAACTCACCCCACTCTCTTGTCCTATACCTCGAGCCAGACTCCATCGTCGACGTTGCAGGCTCTTGTCACATCAGCTGGAGCAGCTCTTGTACCGCTTGAGAATGCCCGGTCCGACGAGTGGCTCTGGGGTGGCAAACAACCCGAGGTTACGGTCACCAAACATCAAGGCAACTTTTTGATTCACATGCCTCAAGATGTCAAGAAGTCATGGCTTGACAGAGATTGCCTTGGCTTTGCCGCAAAACGCGGCGAAGAGCTTGTTCGATTTGGCACCTCTCCTGTCAATGAAGGCATACTTCTCAAGTTTCCAAAGGAAGAGTCTCATGGGACTGTAAAGGTTGACATATACACTACTTGTCGTCCTAGAATTCGCAAGGTTCTTCGGATCACATTTGGAAAGGGCATCATCTTGGAGGCTCTTGAATTGACAAAGGCCTTTGCTCAGGATCTTACAGAATTTGTCCCGGCTGCTGCTCAAGAGGCAGAACGGCGACTTGAGTGTGCCAAGCGCTCGCTAGAGACGGCTTCCGGCAACTTCAAGACCACATCCGACAGTCTATGTAAAGATATTGGAGCCAGATTCTACAACGCCCACCGATCCTTGGGTTGGATCAAGGTAAACATTCGAGACTGTATCCGAGAAGCTAAGCGGGATATTGCCAAGAAGATTGAGGCTGTTGCGAGCGACACCAAGCAGCGCATTCCAAGTGCCGATGCTGTACAACAACGAGCCGAACTTGGTTTGCTCAACGCGCAGATCAGGGCTAAGCTCTGGTGGCTCAAGTTGACTGCGGATGATGACGAGCATGACCGCTACCAGCGCGCGGCAAAGCAGTTGATAGCCACCAAGTTGGTGAAGGACAAGTACTTCCGAAAGCCAGCCAAGGAAGCCAACAAGGCGTGGAACCTTGAGTCTATCTTCCGGACCTGGCCCCGAAAACAGCCCCAAGATTCGTGAGAAGGAAAGAAGGTATAACGGCAGCAGGGTATGGGGTTTCTATGAGTTGCGGCGTAGAGGATTTTCTGGGTTTGTTTCTTCCTCATGGTCAATGCCGGTCGAGGAACTTTGTGGCAAGGATGAACTTTGGTTGGCAATAGTAAGGTATGGGTTTTTAGGTCACTGCTGGACTGGAGTTCATGGGGTCTCATACCATCTGTAGACGTTTTCTTCTTCTTCTTCTTCTTCTTCTTGTTGTTGACGCATTCTCTTCTACTCTACTCTATTTCTACGATAGTCAACGACTTCCATGAGTTTTTTGTCACAGGTTCTGCGTGTGTTTTGCACAGATGTACGATGACTTGCTTGCAGAAGGTGGCGAACAACTTGTAAGATGGAGCCAAAAGGGAACCGATGAAATAAAAATAAAGATTAATAAATTTACTCGTAAATTCACGGATTATAACAGTTCCATATCAAAACGAGACATCTTCGTGGTCAGTTTCTTAGCAACGAAACTAAACAAACGATTGCCAAGGTCTTTGACCTAGGTTGAAGAGTAAAGACCTTGATCTCTACCTATATCTATATGTATGCCCCATGCAGCTATAGAAGAAAGCTAGGACGAAGTGACACGGATTATAGCACAGCGTGTTATCTTTGCTCAATCTCCTGACACGACGAAGATAAGTTGTGCTCGCTCATGATCAAAGAAACTGTTTACAAAAACCCATGTGTGCTCCAAGCGTTGGTCCACCCAAGAGTAATCTGTAACCCCACAGGCAATATTGCAACAGACCCTTGCTACCTTGCCAGATGGGTTAATCAACTGTATCAAGTATCTTGCCAGCTTCTATTGGCTGGGGAGATACTTCTGATGAGCTCAAGTTCATCCCCAACCACAGGGAAGCGTTGTTGACTTGCCTTAGCACGAGCAAAGGCACAGGGGGTAAAGGAGGGGCACTTTGGTTTTTTCTTGCCTAGTAGCCTAGGTACCTGTGGCGGGCGGCTGCCTGACAAAGTTGAAAACAAATCACCAGACCAGGCCGCAACCCACTTCCACCATCATTTACCATCCATTCCACCAACATCGCATCCTCACCTTTCAGCACCGCCAGCTGCTTCCCTGACAGCGTCCGTATACCAACATTTTACTTATCTGGTAAGTTTGAGCGCGTTTCTCTCTCCTGTCTTATTTTTACTGCTTCGTTTCGCCTCTGGTACGCTGGGGGTAACAAGGGGCCTGAGCCCCTCCCCGCGAGAGGAGGGGTAAAACCATGACTGCGGGACTGGGTTCTGGGTATAGGAGAAAAAAAAAAGTTGCTGACGTCTGAGGGGCATAGAATTGAGTTTACAACCTCGACCAACTTCACAAGCCGTCAAGATGTCCGCTTCTGAGCCCACTGAGCCCAAGGTCGCCGAGACCAAGCCCGAGGAGACCAAGCCTGAGGAGACCAAGCCCGCAGAGGCTGAGGGCACCGCCGACAAGCCCGTCACATCCTCCTCCGTATTCTCTATGTTCGGTGGTGGTGCTAAGAAGGAGAAGAAGGAGGAGGAGGAGCGCGGCGACAACTCTGGCAGCGCCAAGGCCCAGCGAGAGGCTGCTGAGGCTGCCAAGGGTGACGAGGTACGTTTGTTTCTGTGCACGTCGCAGCTGCGACATACTATACAACCCCGGACAAGAAATGGAAAGCTGACGGTTCTTTACTACACAGGAGGATCCTCCAGAGTCGGAGGACGTTCACTTCGAGCCCGTCATCAAGCTGACCGAGAAGGTCGACACCAAGACCAACGAGGAGGCCGAAGAGCAGACCTTCAAGATGCGCGCTAAGCTCTTCAAGTTCGTCAAGACCTCCAGCGAGTGGAAGGAGCGTGGAACTGGTGATGTTCGTCTTCTCAAGCACAAGGAGAACGGCAAGACTCGTCTTGTGATGCGCCGAGACAAGACCCTCAAGGTCTGCGCCAACCACTACATTGTGCCCGAGATGAAGCTCTCCCCCAACGTCGGTTCTGACCGCAGTTGGGTTTGGAACGCCGCTGCCGATGTCAGCGAGGGTGAGCCCGAGGCTGTGACTCTGGCTATCCGATTCGCCAACGCCGAGAGTAAGTGCTATTGTCGAATTAATGGTCAGAGAACCTAGGTGCTAACCTGTACCTAGATGCCAACGCCTTCAAGGACTCTTTCATGAAGGCCCAGAAGGATAACGAAGAGATCTTCAACAAGGCCCAAGAGGGCGAGGCCCCCCCTTCCTAAACAGCCCATTTTAACGACCACCCCCCCTTTCCCCTGCCCTTTTGGAGATCGACCTGGATGTTATTCAAGGGTCTGGATTCGTTCGTGGCCCCAATATCCAACTAAGCTCGCTCCAATACACCCACATCAAGCATGCCACAACATTAAACAAGCCCTTCACATTGTGGTGTATGCTTAACCCGTCGCACATACACACACGCAATACACCCTGCCACAACACTAAATCCTCAAGTATGTTTTTGAGATGGATAAACAGAGTATCCTCGGGTGTGAAATGGAATTTCTGAGGCCATCTACCTCGAATCGCCCTGAACGGATTGGTGGATGATGCATGGATGGATGGACGGATGGATGGATAGATAGATAGTTAGCATCGCATGAACATCTAGTCAGATAGCACCCTCAGTTGAAAGAAGTAAAAGCCAAAAAAAAAATTCGATAGAGTCTTTATCGTTCTCGATGTGTAAATGCTGGAGCTGAATTTGATATGCCTTTACCAAGTTGTGGGTGGATGCCTCTGTGTGTGGCTGAGATTATGGGACATGTGGCTGATGAGCCCTTTCCCACCCAATGTCTCTTCCATGGCGAGAATCTCTTTTGAGACAAGGTAAAGCGTCTACTGCGTAGCTGAATACCTAGACATTGACGATTCATGCTACACGGAACGGTGAATTGTGAATTATCTGTAGACGAGATATGTACTGTGAACTTTACAGGCTGAGCATTCCATGAGTATTCCGTACGTAGTTGGAAAAGGCTATCCTGCATGTATTGACTGTACATCTTTTGAAGTAGTTGGGGCTGGATATCCATCTTTCACGCTAGGCTCTGTCTATGGGAACAAACAGTCTTCCCGTTCAAGCGTCAGTACATACATACACGCAAGGTCTGGGACTGGCTTTGCTTTTGTCATCTCTGCATGAGTCTCAAAGACGAACCATGACATGCTGAACCAAGGGAAAAACCATGGATCTGCCTGGAGGCCAGCCCTGTGATGGACAGCAGCACACCTCTGTGCGTGGAGCAGTTGGCGATTCAGTGTGTCCTGCGCCCTGGACACGCCCCCAAACCCGGATCTGGGAGAGAGACAAACAATTATTGATGGCTGGTTCTCCTTCGTCTTTGACTTGATTTGACTAAACAGATTTCTTCCTCCTCCCCTTCCTCCTCCTCTTCCTCCTCCCCTTCTTCTTCTTTCCTCTCTTCTTTCCTCGTCTTGTATTCAAGATAGCGCGAAACCCCTGGCCAGCAGCTCAGCTCCAGCTTGGTCCCTGACGTTTGGAAGGGACTGTGCCTGCCTGAGGTCCCCGCCGAACCCAATCGCGGGACTCTTCCACCTCCGCTTCCGCTTCCCTTTCCCTGCTGCCACTTGCGCCCCGTCCAATTCACTGTAGGAATTTGTCCCCTTGTAACCGCATCCTCTCTCTCATTGTGTGTCTGTTGTGTGTCGGTCCATCTTCTTGGCCACTTTGTTTATCTCCCACTCAACCTCTTGAAATCGTCGGTTATTCTCTTCTGGCATATTCGATTGCTGTGCTTCAAAACGGAACCAAGATGTTGGTCGAGGTGAGTTTGAACAAGTCCCCAATTGCCTTGTTTGTTTGATGTGTGTTCCGATTTTTTGCCCCCCCTTTGGCTACCTTATACTCGTTCGTTTGTATCATTGTTTGCTCGGGTTTGGTTGCCGGTTTCTCGCATCCTTTGGGCTTTTCCTTGTCTATTGCTCGGGCTAGCAATGCCTGCTTGAGTTTCGTTTGGTTCGTTTGCCGATGGTGCAGCTTGGTGCTTCACACTGACGTGTGTGTCGCGCGCGGTGAGGCTCTGCAAAGATTGGTCGCGACTACATCTGCCAGTGCCAGTGCCAGTGCTGGTGACGATGACAGGCGTTGCGCGTTTGGGTTGGACAGCCATGATAGCTTCTTTCCATTCGGCAGCTGTCATGGTAGCCCAGACAGTGTTCACAGTGATCTTTAGGCATTCGTATTTGTCCATTCATTTTCGCTTGTCTTTATGAATTGGTTCGTCGCGCGAGCTCCCACATCATCATCATCATCAGCATCGTCATCCATCACCACCACCATTCTCTTTGTCCTCCCAGCATCTTATCGCCCGTTGCCTGCGCCAGCGCGCTTTTGCTTCTCGCTTGTTGTTTTCAAAGTCTTGTGTTCCCCTGTGATCCTGCCACGCTCCTTGCCATCTCTGGGGATTGCGCGTATACAGAGTACTGTCATGGCTCCACGTCGCCCAAAATCAACACCTCGTAAGGTGACATTGAAAAAGCCCGATACTAACATCCTCGAGCGCAAAATCAAAGTCGTGACTGAGCAAAATGTCATGTAGGTTTGCGCCCTCCTCTCTCTCAGCTACTCTGTCCTTGTTGAATCGCGCTCTTCATGGTTCTCGATCAAGCCAAGGGCTTTCATGGAGCAGCACGATCAGCAAAGCTTCCAATGCTAACAAATCTGCTTTAGCGACAAGCCCTCGCCCATGGAGCATTTCCCCATGCGGGAATGGAGCCTAAAGGTTTTCCTGCTAGATGAGGATGGCAACGAGCGCCCTGCCGATGTCTTCACCAAGGTCGTCTATAACCTCCATCCCACATTCGCAAACCCCGTTCAGAGTACGTTGGAATCGTGACACAGAAATTGTGAGCTCAGAAGTGCTGACGAAACTCGACCAGGCTTCACAAAAGCCCCCTTCACGTGTAAGAACGAGGGTTGGGGCGAATTCGAAATCGGCATCGACTGTTACACTACCGAAAAGACCAAGCTAGCACCCATCATCCATGACCTCAACTTCCAACAGAACAAATACGAGGAGACGCATACGGTGACCTTTAAGAACCCTTCCCAAACTTTGCAGGAGCGCCTGCGCGAGACAGGTCCTCTGCCCACCGACGACGACCACAGGCCCAAGAAGAAGGGACTTGCAACCAAGAAGAGCTCGCAAAAGTACGACTATGAAAAGATCGCAGAAGCACTGGAGAAGTTGGAGGAGGAAGATCTGCTGCGCGTTATCCAGCTCATCAACGAAAACAAGGGTCCAGATACCTACATAAGAAGTGATGTGGAGGGTAAGCTTTCCCCATGCCTGTTCAACTGCATCTGCACCGACATCTTTTCCCCCCACGACTGCTATTCTTGTCTTTTCCACGAAATTGATGTGTATGGTGGGCTAATAGTGGACAACTTGACTAAAGCTGGAGAGTTCTCTATTGATCTCTACACTATGCCGGACGGGTTGACGTCAAAGCTTTGGGATCATCTCGTAAGTTTTCCTGACTAGTCGCGAACTCGGAGGCCTTGTCAGCTACTGACCAACCAACCCCGGTGATAGACCAAGAAGGGCCTCGTCAGCTAGAGGTTCGCTCCTACATCTTGATGTCAATACTCCTATTGTCATTCCAGCAACGTTGGGGTCTTTGATTTGCGCGTCGGAGTTGCTGAAGCATAAGGTTTTAGGAAAATGATGAGTTAATGAGCACGGAGAGGATCAAACATGACGGGAAGGGGGCCCAAAAAGATGAATTTGATGGTTTTGCCTTGGAATTCCAGCCGGCCAATTGCTTGTAGGCGGCTGCAGCCTGACTACTTTTGAAGTTTCCACTCACAGGCTGCTCTCCTCTGATCACCTCACAGAAGAATTGACATTGTGCCAGTAGATTGGGTGATTACAAGTGATTTGTTTGTTGGAGAGACGTTGAATCCCGAGACCGAAGGAAGAAGGTGTTATAGGAAATAGCCAATGACATCAAGTCTTGGCTCCGTCTTGGCCGGTCCCCTTTACGGGTCGGATCGATCAGAAAGCATCGGGGTGGGTGTCAAGAGGTTGCCGTCTCTTGGATGTGAGGATGTGAAGGAGTGGCGTGTAGCCGGTTTGAGGCGCTGGGGTTATGGGCTTAAACGCCGATCATTCATGGGTGTTGGGAAAACACTGGTCACAGTATGGCTTCCCTCTGAGACCGGAGTTGGGATATTGAAGCATGTATATTGTGTAGTCCGAGGTTCAGATGCTTGCTGAGACTGACGCCCCGAGAGTCCACATCTTTTTATACAGTATGCTGTTTGGCTACAGAAACAAGGCTTTTGGGCAGATATATCTGTTTAGTAACTGTGTGCCTGGCTATCAACAGGTTCATGGCTAATCTGATCAGAATCAACGAGGACCTCATCCCACCACATCGTTTCTCACATTCAGCTTGGCATTGATTGTCTTATCTGTGACCGTGTGAGCCGCATCGGCACTTGTGGCACTAAGCAAGAATATCAATAGCATTGCGAGGGTAAGCGGGGGTCAGGGCAGTAGAAGTGAGATGAAGAAGATGTTTAGTGGGCAAAGATCAGGAAACGAGGAGCTCTTCTCCGCTCGGCTGCGTTGGAGTGCGTTGTGTTACGTACGAGAATGTATAGGGGGTCCTGGCGATACTCTTTCTTACACAGCATGTCACCCGCGACGATATTCGTGGTACTTGGACCTTTACCTTCCGGGGTTGCGTATTTTGTTGATATGGCCGGCCCGGAGCCGGGACCAGGAGTTTGCCGTGGCTGCAGATACTGTTGTTCAGACACGAGGTTGATGAAGTTGCCATTGACGAATAGAAAAGCAGCAAGGATGCCCTTTTTTTCTTCTTCTTCCGAGCAACAGACTCAGCGGAAAATTCGACCGCAAAAGCCAAGACGCAAAAGGTGCATGTAACAAGGACAAGGATGGCGTGCCTACGCAGTAAGGAATACAGAGTAGGTTGCGTGGTGTGTTGGTCTAGTGGTCTTGCAGGGATTGAGTATGTCCTTCTTCTTCTAGACTTTGGTTCATAGACGATGATTAATAAGAATCAAAGCAGAGATGGAGGCGTTGGCAACGTGACATGCGCCTCAAATTAGTGATTGGTTTGTGTGTGTAGTGGAAATAGGAGGGGCGGAGAATAATAAATACCATTGATGGTGATGATATGCAGGTTCCGGTATGTAAATACATAGTCTACATATTTACATATCAGGGGATCAGGGGTCTGATAAAGTCAGAGTCAACTGGCTCGGTATCAACTACTGCTTGCTACATGGGTACACAGGATTGCATTGTCGATCGCCTGTAGTAGCGCTTCTAAGAGCGAAGCGATATCAAATTCTGCGTGAGCCAATGAGGACTGATGCTGGTTATCGAGTTGCCTGTCTTGGGATAACCCCAAGTTCTTTTGCTCTTCTTTTTCTAGAATTTACGTGCAGAGATATTGCGGTATACCAGGTACCATTGAAAATTCTGATGGCTTGCATGACTGAGCCCATTACGAGCGTGATGCTGTACCAAAATGACACTGATCTCGATTGGAATGGCTGTGCTTTGCTGTTGCATCCATACAAAGTCAAGGTTCACATTGACAACCCGTCACCTGACACTTTTGGTGTGTGTGTGTCAACCTTTTCGTTCCTACATGAAATGTATACGTGTTGTTCTCGCTTGTTTGCTTGCTTGTCTTGTTCAAATCTCTACCTTGAACCTAGTTGAGCCTCACCTCCATTTTATCAAGGTACCCCTTTTCTATTCAACAACACGTCGAATAATTGTTGAGCACGGCTCTAACCAACGATGCTATAGCCTATAGATCCATTAAATTGGCTCTGCACTGACCCTTTTCTGAGCGAGTCCATACCATCCCGTCATCTCTCAAGGCGAGTCAAGCACCTCGACTCCCCGCATTCAAGGCTGGATAGTACCTATCGATAGGTACGTACCTCTCCAGCACCACGCACAGGGTCCTCATAGGTAGATTTGCTCACCCAACCCCAGTGG
>JABFAK010000706.1:0-49257 GCA_013266265.1 Fusarium sp. NRRL 66182
CCCGAACCCCCCCCCCCCAACGGCTGACGAATGCGTATTCGTTCTGGGAAGCCATCGCAACGGCTGACATTTGCTCAACATTCAGGGCTGGAGCTGCAGTTACTGGCTGCAAATGACATGCTCACCAACAAAGCGAGCCACCCGTTTCCGATGGATCCTCAGACACTGTACACTGGCCGCCTCGTGGCCAGGTTTCTCATGTCGTTCACGGACGACAAATATATCTTTGGGGACGCTGTTTGAGAACTATTTGTCCGAGACATGAGCTGACGGGAACGGTGAATGTATGTCTGAGAAACGAACGGTTATGGAGTGACATGGCGCATGCGAGGCTTTGCTTGGTATAACGGTTTGTGATTGTCCGGCGTACAGGCTTATGGTGGTTTCGAACGAGGCAGTTGATACGACGACTGCGGCGAGGTACACAGCCGACACTCGAGGTTGAGTTAGGATTATTGGCATTGTCGGTTCGTGAACGATGAGGAACAAGACCGTCTCTCTGTGAACATGAAGCACATGCTCTCTGAGAATAGCTTCATGGTATCAACATTGTGTCAACCCTGTCTACCCGGTGCGAGTACAAGCGTGCGAGACATTTGGTGCAACGGCTCAACCGTGCAGGCAGCGGGCTTATTATTGAGTCACTCGTCACAACACAGTCACTCTATGTAATGTAATGTATGTTTGCCCGATTTTAGTCCTGATGCCACACAATGTCTATGGTATCAGGGTGGAGCGGGTCGGTTGTCTAGACCGTGGTTTTGATCTCCCACTACGAACGATAAAATAAAGTTGACACGCATGCGCATTGAAAGCGCGAGGTGTAGGCAATTCGTGGGTGCCGTCTGCAACGGACTTGAGTAGTAATAATAATAATAATGAAAAATAGTCTCCAGTATGGGTGAGTTGTGAAAAGCATGTGAAGTAGCAAGCGGCTTGAGACAGTGTACAACCCAAAGACCGCCTCGGAAGCTGTCAAACGCGGACCCTGTTCATTTATTCTCTCTCAGGGCGTCATGTCTCACATCATCAGGCGTTGACAGTTGGAGGAGCTTTTGGGGAGGACTGCAGATGCTCAAAAATCAGGGCCTCGAGCAGGACAAATGCCGCTGCATCGGCGTTGCCGTGTCAGAAGTCGCAGGAAAGAGGAAGGGGAAGCAAACGTTGGCCAAGGAGCCGAGGATGTGACCCTCGTAAAGGGCAAAAGTTGCCTTCGGAGAGGCAGAAGCTGAACAGAAGGCTTTGTTGATGTTTTGGTTGAAAAAGCAAGAGAGGAGAAAAAGTTTTTAAACATGTACAGAGACCCACCTCCACGTGACACCAAGCAGGCCTGCGATGGAGCTTGCCTTCAAGTCGCCAGGACAAAGATCCTCTTTTTTTCTTTCCCTCTCTTTTCTCCTTACACTTTTTCAAACGCACGATAAAATCAACCGGCCTCGACGTTTTCTTACTTGGCGTCGGTCATATTCAGTGCAAGAGTGATAGGGTCATCTTCTGCTGCCATCTTGCGTCGAGAGGCAGCTTACTTGTCTCTGCGATCCGGCAGAAGTTCCGATATTCCACTGCCAGCAATGCGCCACCGTATCGGTCTAGGCATCACCTTGTGTTGTGGTGCCCAGATCCTGCATAATCAGGGGCATGGTTGGACCGCAGCTGGTTGAACCAAGAATGTTTTCATAATTGGTAATGGCCTCTGTCTGTGCCTCGCTGTTTTTGGATAAGCCGTTGACTGCTGCCGTGCTTTGAACCGTAGCTGTAGTAATCCTCTGGCTAGAATGGGTTTGGTCTGAGCAACACATCTACCAAGGAAACTTGCCCATTGTTCACCGTTGCAGATTGTAATCGACAGCCAGTTCAATGGCTGTATTCGTGCGGACGCGTTCAAACATGAACCCTGTTGCCGTGGCCCAGCTCAATGGGACCAATCAATCCTTTGACCTGAAGGATATCATGATATGATCAACATTTGCGTTACCTTTCGTACTCGTCTTGCCGTGGACAAACGCCCTTTGAACTCGAGCTCCCTTCACTTACCCGTCTCCCCGGGGAATGATTCCCTTTGTCACTTCCCATGCTGCACGGCTCTATTGCACAACCATCCATGTGTTGGTCAGCCACTGACATTGCAGTAGTCTTCAACTCTTGGCGAGACAGGATACGACTGAACTTGCACAATGACACAAGTCCAAGGACAATATTAGACTTTGAATTGAGGCCGAGTCGCCTCAATTGTGTCAGCTCAGGTCATACTTTGACGGTAACCTCTAGACACGAGATCTTGCCGACTTTGAAAACCACTTGGTTCTATTATAGGCCTGGGAACGTTTCACCAATGTCGGTTGGCCTCATTGTTGATCATAGAGGAATGTACAAGATCCATATACAGATGTCTGATATCCGAATTGGTGGTTTCTGATGTTTTGTCCAACGTTCACCGTCCCCACGCAGGCAAGGGAAACATCATTGTGCAGCACGGGCTCTATGCTGACTCCTGTTCATGCTGAGTACTCGGCGGCTTACATTCAGCGTGTCGATTCGGGATTGAAGCTGACGACGACGCTTCAAAGGGACCATTCTGAGCGACAATACGCGGATCGTTTCATCCCGCGAGTTTCACAGCCTGTGGCGCCATGCAGTTGCTTATGATAGTCTATTGGGAGGGAGATTGGTGTTGCAACTTGCTGTGCTCGTACTATCTGTCGGTATTGATCGAGAGGCCGAAATTCTTGTTCAACAAAGAGTCAGGTCGAAAATAAAAGGCTGGAGGATCCCAGTGAAGTTCGACTCATCCTCCTCTCAGAGCAACTCGCAAACAAACAAACAGCAACCCAATTTGACTCCCCACATTCGCTCCTCAAGATTCTTCATAGACTTGAAGTCAAAGCCCGCTCAATCTTTTGTATCGAAACTCTTCTTGAACCTCTTTCTACAATGGCCGCCTTGACCAACTCCGTTGCTGGTATCAACCATGGCAACCCTCCCCCTAAACCCCAGCCGAAGCCCTGGCCCAGGGATCCTAGTAAGTTATAAAACCTCTTTAATCTTCTCTTTGAAGCTTTCTCGCAATCTCTCAATGACCAGCCGAGTGCTGCTGGGTTTCTTGTTGGACATCCTCTGCAGTGTCAATTTATCGCTGCAGCAAGGCGTGTCTTGGTTGCAGAACCGGTATTCATCCAATGGTAATATAGCTAATACAACTTGGCAGCTCTGGGAAATTGATTCCTTACTGCCTCATTGGGCATTGGGTACATTGCAGCTGTAGTGTGGTGTTGAATAGAATGGGCGGCATTCTGATGGGTGTACACGGGGATAGACAGGAGGTAGAAGGAAGTTGTTTGGTGAAAAAGACGGTGTAATTCGGTTGGAGACGGACTATTTCCCACTCATTTGCCAAGTTTGTTATTTGAATTTCGATTCGGCGCCGTTTCTTTAAACCGCTGTTCCTTGTGTGAGCCATATCCACTGATAACCCACGCCGTGTGCCCTTACAGGGTTTACACAAAGCCAACACCAGTCTATGGTGTATCCCAAGAGTATAACTTGAGATGCGAGAAGAAGAAAAACAAGGCGGAAGTGCCGTGTGAAGCGCGAACAGAGTAGAGATGCGGACGCGGATGCGGTGGCTCTGGGGTTTAGGTGAAGAGTCTGCGGTTGGGGACGGCAATCATACGAGTAAGGTGACACTGGTGTAAAGATAAATGGAATGGGTTCGAAGGATCAGCTCATACTGAACTGTAGCAGAAAGATTGTAGCAGGGCTCGGTTGTGACTGCTGTGTTTCCGTGAATGCTCCATAGAAAAACATAGACGATGACGAGAGGGTCAAAGTAAAACCCATCCGCATGTAGCCGCGGTTGAAAGAGCAAATCGTCTCTCTTACTTGACAAAAAGTGAAGTGAATTTCTTGTTGTTTTGTTGACGTCAAATCAGGGTAGGAGACCGCGTAATGTTGTACTCTCTCTTTGTACGAACACCTCTGCCTGTAACTTCCGGGCCGGAGGATCCTGAGGTAAGTACGACTGTTAATATCACCTGCAGTACAGCCCACGGATTAGGCACTTAAAGTATCCAGGTACCTAGGTAAGAGGTCTTGTAGACTCTCGTCAAACTGGAACTGTACCTAAACATGGGTTGACTCCCAACGACTTACCTATTACACTCTTCTTTTACCCTTTGTACACTCCACTAAAACACTCTTCTGTATCACTTGGCAGCTGAAAGCAACTACACTCCTCTCCCTGTTTTGATCAAGATCCCAGGGCTTGATAGCAGTTCCGTACGGATCGCTACAGCTTCGTGCTGGATCGCATGTCGTGTAGCCCGTTCTGCACGGCTTCAACCCTTTACGTCGAGCAAGCATGGCTGGCGCCTACCGATCCATGAATTCGAATAGATTGGAAATTTTATTGATTGCGTTGCTAGTCTTTGTACTCGTCTTGGTTCTCGCAATTCTTATTATGATGAGCGCCGGCTTCAGGCCTTCAGGAGGAACCCGAGATGCCGAATCTGGACAGCGAGAGACTCCGTGGAGTGGATCGCAGCGTGCCTACCAAGGAAACGAAACATGCCACGGCAATGAAGCTTCATTCATTGACAGCGTACGAAGGCGAAGCCAGTCCCTGGCCGACGAGCTTCGACTGGAGCTGAACAACCTGAAACGCAATCTATCCTTGTTAACAATTCCCTCGAGAAGCCGACAGGAAAACGGGGATACAGGGGGAACACGGAGGTTCAGTATCGACCACTTGCTGAGCCTTTCCTCGTCTAGCTCAGAGCTCATCACGGATTGCGAGAGCTGCTACGAAGACTTGGAGTCTCCATCATCCGCAACAGGCAGAGAAGAGGATGCAGTAGGAACACGGAGAAAGCCGATACAACCGGCAGGAAATACGACAAGACATGGCACGGAGGCGCAACAGTGGAATGGCTCCTTGGTATAACGTATTGACACAAATGAAAACCGAGACAGTGGTGAAAGGTTAGGAATGGCAGATTGTTGTACATGATACCTCTATTGAATCTGAGAACCGTCCTACTCTGACATTGGCTCCTCCTGAAGCCTGTGACAAGGCTCCCTGTGTCGTTTACCTTTTTTTTTTACACGCTGCCCTGTCGTGTGCTTGTTCCTGGTACAAAATAGCTCGTCTCTTTAATCGTCCCTCAATCCCATAGTCCCTCATGCGGACTGCTTCTTCAGGTCCCGTGCAGCCTGCTTGAGGCTGAAGTTGCACTCCTCATAAGCACGGCCAGCACCGAAGCCGACTCCAACAAACGCAGGCCACGCTCTTCGCTTGAAAAGAAGGACGGAGAAAACGACACCGAAACCGAGACCGAGGGTCGACTTGACGAGGAGGTTGGAAAGGCAGCGATCCCACTGGAATTGGTTAGAACATGCTGTTCAAGCCGTCCGGAATAATGCAATTACCTTCTCGTTGAGAAGTGACTCGCTTAGCGGCCGGGAAATGGCGCTGGGAGGAGGGCGGGTGACAGTGGTATCGGCCATTTTGACCTAAGAAGTGGTCGCGTTAGTCCCAATGAATTGATCCAGAATGAATGGGGAGAATTGACATACTCGGGGAGTGCAGTCGATCGTGGCGGGCGAAAATTAAAGCTACAAAGAGCTGTATCTATGGGACGTGATGTCAAGCTCGAATATGGAGCAAGTCGGGAGACAAGAGCCGGGCTTTTGGGCGGTGAACGCGGGGAACCGGCAAAGGCTTAGTGCAATGGCAGAATTTAGGAAATTTTGGCTGGACTTTTGGAAAAGTCGCGGGGCGCATTCAAAGAATGAGATCTAGACAGCTTCTCTTCTCAATCCCTTTCCTAGTCATTCTTTTGGTAATCAGTCTCTATGGATGTAGACATGGTGGACGATCCCTCAAAAGAGAGCACTTCAACTCTTGTAAGTTTCTCTCTATTACTGTTGATTGCAATTCTCAAAACGCTTACACGTACTAGGAAAAGATGGATCTCATCAAGACTGTGAGAGGTCTTGATCAGAAGGGTCTTGGACAAGAAAATCTCGAAAAATTATGGAAGCATTTGACTGTATCTGCAGACCGCCAATTTCATGCTGCGGAGGAGAGCAGTCTGCGATGGCTGCTAAAATCGATGAACGGCTCATCAAAGGATGCGGAAACTTTGCGACGATGGCCCTTGACCTGGACAATTCTCGAATGTGTCTTTCAGCGCATCCCACTGTTTTCTCTCGCCAAATCGCTTGCGGATCGACGATTTGTTGTTGTGCTGCAGCAAACTCTGAAAGACATTTCTCAGCCAGCTACGGAAACATCATCTACCTCGTCCAAGAGGAAGAGATGGACGACAAAGAGCTTTAGTCTTGATGACCTACGCGACACAGACGGATGCTTAATGGCTGGTGACGCTCTGTTTAGTGCGCTCAAGAGACTATTGGACCGTCTCAATTCTTCCGCTACGCAGTCATCGCACGACAAAATCGGCGCCGAGCATATCCGTTCTCTTTTCTGTACCTCTGCGGCTGACGCTGCGGCCTTGACATCGCTGTCATTGACGTTGTGTGATGTTGCGCTTACTAGCGGTGAAGAGCAGGAGGGTTGGGAATCGTGGATCGAGACGATAGCATCCATCTGGGATCTCCATCTACAAGGCAACGACGATGCGCTGGAGGTTGCTGCACACCTATTCACACCATCTGCGGCCATTCTTGGCAAACTAGAGAGCATCTCGGGGACACAGAAAGCCGTCACACGCGACTCATTACGGACGAAATGGACGACAGACCTGGAAAAGCTTATGCACCGCAACTTGATACTTCCAGCCCGTGCGGCCTTCATCAACCGAAAGGATTTGCAACCCATCACAAAGTCTCTCCAGGCAGCCGAAAAGAATCTCGATGTGGCAGCTCCTGCGCTGTATTTCTTAGCGTCAAGTGTGACGGACGCCCTTGGCGAGGGCAGACTACGAAAAGGCAATGTCGATTGGATGAAGCAGATCTTCAAGGCTGTAGAAGGCTCGTTGAGAGATCGAGAGAATCGAAACAAGCTCGTGCAGGTTGTTCTGCAGCGAGCTGGTGAGAAGTCCATGTCTATTGATACGGATGATCTGCGCTTCGTTTGTCGCGAATATGCGCTACAAGAGAGCACAGACTGGCAGTTGATTGCTGTCGTTGCTAGTTGCGACCCTGATGTATTCCAGATCACCCAAGAAGGCGCCCGCTTGCTAGAGATTGTCTGCGAACAAAGCACTACACCAGATATCAGCCAGGATGATATCGAGCCAATCTCGAAGATTATTCAAGCTATTGCTCAAGGATTCAGAACAGGACGAGATTTTGCTGGTTTCTTAAAGTTGTGGTTTCAACAGCTTTGCAAGGTTGAGACGCAGAAGAGCAGCGTTATTTCACCATGGTTCCGAGTCGGTCAAAAGCAGCATGGCGGCGATTCATTTGAAATGTTGATCGAGAAGGAGATGTCGCCGCAACAGCTGCTTGAGGTATTGGAATTTATAAAGGGTGAGAAGTCACATCCCGGAGCGCTCTGCCTCTTCCTGGACACTATGGCTCAAGGAATGCGAAGTGAGACTTTTGTGGACGCTGTTGATATCAAGCTTTTTGAACTGGTAAGCCAGGTAAAGAAGTCTTCACCAGCCTTGACGGCGTTGAAATGGGGAGTTGTTTCTAAAACTCTTTCCTGGGTTGCTCCCGAATCAAGACCGGAAATTTGGGACTCCGTACGAAAACAACTTACCAAAATCTTATCCGAAGCACCTATTCAGTCCAGGGAGACCTATGAAGCATTCAGGTGCTGTTCTCAGGGTTGGATGCCTGTAAGTCGCGATGATACAAAGACCGACGAACCTGCAGGCCTAGTGGATGCTTTCACGACCCGGCTGTCAGCGGATCTGCTTTCGTCGACGGCGTTGAAGGGCAAAGACTTGTCTTTAGTGCTAGGGCAAGATTATGTTCCGGACTTATTTGAAGACGTCGGGCCAGAACATTACCTGGCTTGGTTCCTACGTGGCTCGAGTCGTCTAAGTCAATTTGTCTATGGTTCAACGGCTTCTCTTCCCCAGGCACTGCAAAATGCGTTATCGCTGCCCAGCAGCGAGATTGCGCAGCTGAGAGACATTTGGGCATGCTTACTGGAGAACGAAATGAATCTGAACAATGTCAAGGTCGTTGGCGACCTCATCGACCGACTGATCAAGGCGTTGGAAGAAGGCGGCAAGGAGAAGCGCTGGCCTGCGGACGGTAGTCAGACTTGGATCCGGAGCTTGAGCAGTGTCCATACAGATGCTTTTACTCGACCTCAGCGGGAACGTATCATGGTTCTGCTCAATGCGCACAGAGCAAAGACAACAAAACGGGTGACAATCGAAGGCTGGAAATACATCCTGGGATTGTCTTCCAAGTTGATGGGCCGGGCGACATTTTACGACGGAATGGAGTTTTCCCACCTTGTCGATATTGCGGATGCCATGTCAGATCTCTCTAGCTCAACACCGACTCACGACAACACTTTGACTGATCTCATCGAAGCGTATTATGAGATGTCAGCAGCTACTATTCGACAGATGACGGAACATGTGGACGAGCGAAGCATCACATACTTGAACGAAAGCCGCAATTTCGTCTCGGATTGCGAAGACGCTGGAGATTTGTCGCCTTTCCGCCTGACACTGTTGAAGGCGCTGATCACCGAGGTCTCCAAGTCACCAAACTGCATTAGCCATCCTGAACTGAGCTCCTTGCCGGATAGTGCAAAACAAGTGTTAGGGAAGTGTGTCATTGCTGCAACCGGCTACTTCTTGACAGAGAAGAAGGCGTTTGAAAGTCACAGTGTCATTGCCGACCTTCGGCTATTTGCTGCGGTCGATGCTGCAGAATCACTGGAGAGCCTTTCTGGAGCCACGAAATTGAAGCAGTCTGATATACGAAAGGCCGAGAAGCGAAGTCGTGCAGCCATGTTGTCAGAGGATGCAAGAGGATGGAAGATGCAGACTTTCCTCCTGACTTACTTTTCGTCACTCTTGGAGGAACCTCGACCGACGACGTTCTACAATATTAGTCAAGGACCACAGACATTTCGTGAGTCTCTTTTCCAGAGCAATGTTGCTTCGATTACAAGGGGAATGGATACCTCCGCCAAGGTTGGATATCTCAAGGACCTGGTTCAGGTATTTGTGCAAGGTTCAGACATTGACGGTCAAGCGTCGGCTATCCATACTGTTGTGAACCAGCTTCTAGGTGAGATGCTCAAAAACTAGCTACGGATGTTGACTGTTAACTAACACTTAATAGCTTGTCCTGACATTCAAGGCAAATGCTCTGGGTTTGATCTGGCTACTCCACACAGCGAATTGACCTCGACGCTCTTGACAGTTGAGAGCCGATCCGTTTGCATCCGCGTGTGTCGCATTCTCCATGCGCTCCTCGAGAAGAAACCTCAAGCCATGACCCAATGGAACATTGAGTTGGTGCTCAACACTGTCTCCGAGCTGAGCTTGTCCGAGAAGCCGACTGACGATCAACCACTAAACAAGCGAGTGCCGTTTGCATGGCTGTGCAAACTAGTCGAAATCATCATCAAGAAACATCGCCTTCGACTTGAAGGTCACCACCACCTCCTCCTTTCGACGATGCAGGCCCTGATCCGCAATCTCATCATCAACCACAGTGCCATTCACACACTGGGCCAGACCGTCGATCAGTCCAATGCCCAAGTTTACGCTCGTCTTGTTACCCTCATTTGCGAGCCAACCGCCGGTGCCGTGTCTCGGTCTCAGCACCAAAGCGCTCTCGACTCGGCTACGGATGCGGCCAAGCGTTCTGCTGGACGGCATATGTATCTGGTGCTGATGCAGTATGTTAAGCTGCAGCTGGAAGCTGATGTGCCTAGGCGGGTGAGAGAAGTTCTTGAGCCGGCGATGAATTCCATCTTTGATATCACGCCACCTGAGGTGAGGAAGATTCTGAATGATGCCATGGACGCAAGTGGACGTGCCATTTTGAGGGAAATGTTCAAGAAATACACCAAGTTCGGTAAATGGCGTGGCGTGTAACATGATATTATAGATCTTGATAGATACCACATTAATAGACGCCAGAAAAAAGATGGCACTTTTGGTTATTAAATTGGGTATCTTAACATCATTGCATTACTTCTGCCATTTTTGGACTTTGCCCAATATAATCAAAAGTCCTGAGGCTTCTTCTTGTACAGGCTAGGATGCCCGTGCTTTTTGCCATAGCCTCTAATCTCTGAATCAATAGTAGGCCGAACAAAGACCCATACAATGATAGCAAGAAAAGCGCCAAAGATATCAAGAATGCTATTCTTGGGAGTGCCGCCAAAGGCTGACCACTTCATGAGCGTGCCGAGGAAATTGACAGTGATGCTGTACTGGCCTGCCTCGAGACCCTTGATAGCCTTTGCCGCAACTTGATCAGGTGTTTGCTGGGGATCATCCTTCTCAATGATCTTTGTAATCTCAGGTTTGCACTCGTTCTCGCGCACGTTGCCAGGCGAGAGGATGGTGCCGGGGAAGACAATATGAACCTTGACGTTCTGGGGGTACATGAGAGCTTCTTGCTGGATACACTCTGCGAGACCTTTCATGGCGCATTTTGAGGGCGTATAGGGCGTGTAGCCGGGGGGGGAGTAGAAGGCAGAGACGGTCGAGGTCATGATGAGATGCTTGGGCTCTTTCTCTACGGGTGCATCGACGGCGAGCCACTCACGGAAGATGGCATGAGCCATTTCAGCTGTGCCCCAGTAGTTGACATCCATGTGACGCCGCATTGACTCCATTTCCATATCGACGAAGAATTCGGGGTAGGCTATTCCGGCGACGGTCCAGACGATGTCAGGGGAGTTGCCATTGTTCCAGGCAATGACTTGGTCAAGGAGAGGTCTAGCATACGAGGGCTTGGAGACGTCGGCAGCGATGTAGTGGAAGCGTTGGGTTTCGGGGTTCTTTGCTGCGGCCTGGGGGAAGAATGGGTCAGCACGAGGTCTACTGATGGTATGGGGGAACAGACCTTGACGCTGGAGAGGGCTGCTTCAAGCTTGCTGGTACTACGAGAGACAAGAACAATGTTTGCGCCCTTGGCAGAGAGTTGCGTAGCTACACTGAGGCCCATGCCCTCGGATGCGCCGGTAATAAGGACTGTCTATAAGCATTGTTAGTTGTGGTTGTGGTCTAGGGAAGGGAATCATGAGACGTCTCATGAGGGATCATACCTTGCCTTCAACAGGCAATTTGTTACCTCCAAAGAGACCCATGATGAGCGAGCCGACGATTAGAGTCGCGATGGAAATAGAGAGGTAGGTAACGAGCGTTGTCGAGGAGAAAGCCATAGCGAGGGAGTCGAGATATGCACCTACGTGAAGTGAGTAAGCTGAAGTTTTTAAGATGCGACCCCTACTAGGTATTCAGTACAGCACCACCTATGTAAGGTATCCACTTTCTTGCATACCTCTAGGTAGGTAGGTACCTAGGTAGAAGAAAGGGTTGCGCCACAAGTCGCTTTGATACAAGTCGCTTTGATATGTCAACATTATTATATAATTCGACTTTTGGCGGGATTCAAGCGACCGAATTTCGTGATCTCAAATACGGTAGTCTACTATCTAGGAATCGGTTGTAGCGATCGTTGAATAAGCTGGTGTGGCTATCTCGGCATCTAAAAGCACTGGTTGAACCAAGCTAGGGCTGATTGCATGCACGGAAGTAATAATTTCCATGAATAGTTCTAGCTACATGCAGGTAATTGAATCTACCAACTTGGGTAGTAATTGTAGCCACGAAGTTGCTCGAGCTCTGGAGGTCATCGCGATACAGTGCTAACAGAATACGCACTGTACTGTCAAGATTGTGGCTGAAGCTTGGAGAGGCATGACTTCACTTATTGACTTTCAACTCACACAACATCAATTGCCCTATAACGAATCCAGAGTTCATCTCGTCAATCTCTCTCAGCAACCCTCTACTCAACTCGACTGTGCTATAAGCTCTTGACCATGATAACGAGGCTATAAAGAAATTTCTCTTCACCTATCAGCACAATGTCCAGCAACAATGAGGACACCAAGCTTACGGTACCCAAATTCACATCTTTCAGAGCAAAACCTGAGCGCACAGAACTACAAGCGCCCAAATTTTCATCATTTAAACCCAAAGACAAGGAACCAAGCGCATCTGCAAGCTCTGGGGGCAAAGAAAAGGAGCGAGGTCGGGATTCAAGGAGGAAGAGAAGTCATCACTCAGACTATCATCGCGATCATCATCATTCCAAAAGACATCGCACAGACTCTCATCACCGGCATCGGGAGCAACCACGGCGGTCTGGTCGCTCGGCTACGCCAGATCATCGCCCGCTTATTAAACCTTTGCGCGACAATACCGAGGCATCGCGTCTGTACATTATTGACACCAAAGGCGACCCCTTAATTATTCGATATGGTAATCTCGACAGGTCTCAGGTCCCTAATTACTATCGAGACGGGTATGGCAGGGTCCTTGGTACAAGGGGACGACTTGTAATTCATCGCGATGGCCCTAGGGACCAGTTCAGCCTTCGCATGCCGGGTGGGGGTTCCTACGCCTTTAAAGATAATGATGGCCTGCGATCAAAGACGTGGCGCGTAAGGCCTAAACCTTTCCGTATTCGGAAGCAGGAAAGTGACAACAAAGATGAAGAAGATGATGGTTTTTTACCGCTGGGCACATCGAAGAAACGCAAACATGACCATCATACATCTGGATCTTCAGACGACGAGGAACAACCATCTTATCGATCGATAGAAGGCAAAGCCAAGCCAAGCCAATATGATGATGGCGATTTGGAGTCGGAATCCGACTCTTCCGTCGAATCTGATCCCTTTGGACTAACCAGCTGTCTGAAATGGGAGTCAGTGCGTCTCTCAAAACACGTAAAAGACCGTCCAGGTGATATAGATGCGTGGCTTGAGCTGGCAAACCACCAAGATACCCTTCTAAGAGCCGGTCACGATATTGATCGCAAGGTACTGGAAGCCAAAGTGCATAGCTTCGCCGAGATCAAACTTCATATGCTCGAATCAGCTCTATCTAATGTTTCAAATCCTCAAGATCGCATCAAAGTGCTTGTTCCTCTGATGCGAGAGGGCATCAAGGTATGGGACAGCAAAACAATCACCAGGAAGTGGAATGACTTGCGTCAGGAAGAGGACAAGAGTTTTGCGTTATGGAAGACACACCTTGATTTTGCCATGTCAAACATGTCTACTTTCCACACTGATGCCATCAAGCAAATGCATCTTGATCGACTTCGTCACATCATCCCTCAACCCGGATCAAAACCCGAGCCCAAAAACTTTAGAGAAGCCATCTACGTTTTCCTGCGACTTACAAAGTTCGTGCACGACTGTGGATATAAGGAACTTGCTATCGCAGCCTGGCAGGGCGTCTTAGAGCTCAACTTGTTCCGGCCAACACAGCTGGCCGACCAAGGTGCACAGCTTGAATCTCTTCGGAATTTCTGGGAAAGCGAAGTCCCGAGGGTAGGCGAGTCAGAAGCTCAAGGCTGGGCGAAATTTGTTCAAGATGGTGAAATGGGCGACGCTCCTGAGCCTTTGAAGGACAGTAGGGATCCCGGAATCCAGTCCAGAGATGACTACAAGCGCTGGGCGAGCATGGAAAGCTCCCAAGCAGAGAAGGCTCGAGTGCCAGCGAGAACCATGGATGAAGGGACAGAGGATGATCCGTTCAGAGTGGTGATGTTTTCTGATATTGAGCCTTTTCTCTTTATCATACCCAGAAGTGTCTTGCCGGCTGTGCGCCAGCAATTGGTAGACGCGTTCCTGATATTCTTGGGATTTCCTCCCACGTTTCGGCCCGATAGCTGGACAGAAGAGGCGTACCACGACCAGTTCTTGGCTCGTTTCACCTTGGATCTAAAGTCCGGTGCTCCCAAAGACCCTTGGATAGACGAGAATCCGACAGAGATGCACCGAAAACCCCCAGCATTCACCCAAAGGCCCCTGTGCGCCTCGCAATCCCTAGACATACTGTTCTCCAGCACGGATTGGTTCTCTTATCTTCCTCTACAAAGACCGGAAAACGAGATCGAATTTAGACTGGCGATCAACGTTACGAAGCAACTCGTTCATACAACAGACTTTGAGCGTTTAGCTGGGTATCATCTAGCGCTGTCGGCAAAACAGGATGCCTCCCATGTCAAAAAGGATGCCAAAGCTCTACTGGTGCGTTATCCGACCAACCTTGGCCTCTTTAGAGCGTATGCCCTCGCTGAAAATGCAAAGGGCAATCACGAGCTTGCTGCCAAGGTCCTGTTATCAGCGACTGAGTTTGCTTCGGTGAGTATTTGAACTTGTATCGAGTAGTTGGATAGGGTGCTAACAAATCTACGCAGGAGACTTGGCAGACTTTGAAGACTTGTACTTTTGCTCTTTGGAGAGCATGGGCTTGGATGGAGCTTGAAAAGGGCGACAAGAAACTGGCAGTACAGAGACTATGCTCTTCAGTGGATAAAAACCTGAGAGCCGTTAGGGAAACCACTGACATATCTTGGACGTCTATCCTCAAAGCTCAGCAAGACATGTTTTCTATTCTGCATGATTCTATTTCTGGCGGCAATCTAGATGATGCGGAAATTCTCACCGAGTGTCTCGTTCTTCTGTTTTACTTGACTGCCGAGGGTTCTGTAGAGCCAATGTCAACCTCTCAAGGAAACATTTCGGCTGCTATGAAGGTAGTGCACAGAGTGTCTCATGAGTTCCAGATGCGAAAACACCAAGCCTCTGGTGCTCACGAACGAATCTTGCAATTTGCGACAAGACTGTGGTACTTGCACGCAACTCGAGGGTGAGTTTAACTTGGAGTACCACGAGATATCTACTAACAAGACTGCAATCAAGGCCCTTTCGTCGCGCATGCCTGCTCGAATTCTTAAAGGGCCTTTTAATTCAATTCCCCCGAAACACCATGTTCTTGTCAATGTTTGAGTGGGCTGACTCGAGCCTTGGCATCGTCGATGAGACAAGAGCACATCTCCACTCGACCGCCATGGCACCGAGTGAGGACTGTCTGAGCATTCGACTCTTTTCCATTCATCACGAGACAACGCGTGGGAACACCAACACAACAAATGCAGCTTTCGAACACGCCGTGTCGAGCGACACGTGCAAGTTCAACACGTCACTTTGGATCAGCTTTATCAGATTCTGCAGCTCACAAAGAGAGCTGCGATCCAAGGCAAAGGACATTCTGTTCAGGGCGTTGAGGCACTGTCCCTGGTCGAAAGATGTCATGATGGAGGCTTTTCTGACGGTGAATCAAGACATGGATCCTTCAGAGTTGAAGGGCATGTTTGAGACGATGACATCAAAGGGGTTGAGGGTCCATGTTGATCTAGACGAGTTTCTGGAGAGGAGAGAAAATGAGAGGCGGGCGGAGAAGAGTAAAAGATGAGCACCTTGCCGTCGCCATGCTTGACTTTGCTGTTGGATTCTGGGTAACCCAATGACCGACCACGTCACCCAGCGCCGGGCTAGTTAGTGGTGGGGTCAGGGCAGGGTGTTTAGGGGTCCTTTACCTTGAGCTTACATACATACTTGTCTTGCCTACAGTACGTAATAGTATGTACCTCGGTTAGCGGTCAGCGCTGAAGCTGTCGTGAGTGGATAGGTTGAGCTTGGATATGAGACGATGTGAGTAGCAAAGAACATGCTTGATATAGATTTAGTTTCTAATAGACTCATCGATACAATACCAGTAATTATCTGTTATAGAAAGCTGCTGATTCTTGTCAAGTCTGAATCATGAAAGCAAGGAAGTTTGCTGATCTAGAATTAGAATTAGAATCAGAATCAGGATCAGAATTAGAAACATGCATGCTTGCAGCACCTTGGGTAGCGACCAGCCCAGTCAGTCTTTGACAGCGAATAACTACCTACCTACCTACTATATCTACGTAGATATTTTGATCGCTCTTTTATTTCTCCGCTCTCTCCCGCTCTCATATTTGTTGGGAAAAAAAAAACAAGAAAACGTCAAAAAAAAACATCAAACATGACCAATATCAGCAAAACTATCGCACAAGACATGGCTCAGCAGCTCAAGGCTGGCGGTGGTGCCAGCGAAGTTGCTCGCTCCCTCTCCAACGTTGACCCCGTTGTTAGCCAACAGCTCGTCAAGCTTTTTGAGTCTCTCGCAGACAAGGACGATGGAACATGGAGCAAAGAGAGAATTCACTCCTTCATCAAGGAAACGCAGCAAGATGACCCTTCTCCATCACCCGCTGTCGATCAGCTCCTCGCCAGAGACTCGCTCGACGTCAAAGGCTTCATCGCCTGGATGACGTCGTCCCACGCCGCAGCAACAACCCCGCCCAAACCCCAGGATCTCTCCTATCCCCTCGCTTCCTACTTTATCAGCTCCAGCCACAACACCTATCTCACCGGCAATCAGCTCTCGAGCGACAGTTCCACCAGGCCCTACACCGAGACGCTGCTGCGTGGTGGGCGGTGTATCGAGATCGATGTCTGGGACGGAGATGACTCTGATGCAGAGGGCACCAGCCCCTCCAGCAGCGACGATGAGCAGATTGCACAGAAGCCGGTGAAGAAGAAGACCAAGAACCCCTTTAGCAAGCTGAAGGAGAAGCTGGGAAAGACAAGCATCCGCGATGACACCGAGGATAAAGGAGACGACAAGTCTGCTGCTGTTCAACAGCCAGCGCCCGGATCGAATGAGCCTGAAGCCGCCGTCATTGAACCTCGAGTCCTACACGGCTATACCCTCACCAAGGAAATCACCTTTCGCGCTGTCTGTGAGGCCATCCGCGAGAGCGCCTTTGTCGTCAGCGACCTGCCCGTCATCGTCTCCCTGGAAGTCCACTGCGTCCCATCCCAGCAACTCGCCATGGTCCGCATCATGAAGGAGGTCTGGGAAGGTCTCCTCGCACCCGAGCCCGAAGACGAGCCTGATGCTCTGCCCAGCCCCGAAGAGCTTCGCCGCAAGCTCATCGTCAAGGTCAAGTATGCGCCGCCTGGTGCAGATGCCACGCAGGAAGACAGCGAAGAAGACGACCGTGGCCCGCCTCGGCAAGAGGGTGCTGCTGAGAAGAAGCCACCGCCAAAGATCATACAGGAGCTGAGCCGCATGGGTTTCCACGCCCGTGGCGTGTCATTCAGGAGCTTGTCACAGCCCGAGGCCGGTATGCCTACGCACATCTTCTCGCTGTCGGAGAAGAAGGTCCTTGATGTGCACGAAAAGCAAGCATCCGACTTGTTCAACCACAACAAACACTTTCTCATGAGGACGTATCCCTGGGGTCTGCGCATAGGCTCCTCCAACCTGGACCCTTCCCTCTTCTGGCGTAAAGGTATTCAGGTTGTCGCGCTCAACTGGCAGAATTGGGACGAGGGCATGATGCTCAACGAGGGCATGTTTGCAGGCACAGGGGGATACGTTCTCAAGCCCCAAGGTAAACCCCATCTCACTCCATCTCACGCTGCACCTCTCTGACATATTCTAGGCTACCGTCCCGACCGCCACGACCGGGAGACCAACCAAGCCATCGTCCGCAAAACCCTCCATCTCACAATCACAGTCCTCGCCGCCCAAAACATCCCCCTGCCGCCAGGCGACACCTCCGCCAGCGGCTTCGAGCCCTACGTCAAAGTAGAGCTTCACGTCGAAGGCCCCCAAGAATTCCACGGCGGCCCCGTCCCCAACGACGGCCACGAGCGCGAGGGCGAGTACAAGGCTCGCACGCGCACGCACCGCGGCCGGCTCGTCGATTTCTTTGCTGATCGCCTCGAGTTCCCGCCCGTGCCGCATGTTGTCGACGAGCTTTCGTGGGTGCGCTTCACGGTGCGAGATGATGAGATTGGCAGGGACGATTTGGCGGCTTGGGCTTGCATGAGGCTTGACCGGCTGGGCCATGGATATCGATTTGTGCATTTGATGGATTGCGAGGGAAGGGTGACAGATGGAGCCATCTTTGTCAAGATTGAAAAGAAGTTGGTCTAGCAAGTCAAGTTGGGTTGAATAACGGCGACGTGATTTCATTTGCACATCTATCTAGCGTTACTCATAGCATAAAGCAACATGTATTTGACGAGAATTGGAATCATGATCATGGTTCAGTCCTCTTGAGCTCATGATACAAAGTCTCCAGTGTGCTGCTATCCGAGTTTTGAGCGCCATCGCGGCTTGATGCAGGCCTCATGAAGATGAAAAGGGGCCACTCATGACCTTTTGAATATCACACAACACAGTCCAACCATGACATGCATCATACAAGGAACGGTGTTTATTGAGCTGAGACTTTTCAAAACACACCTCGATACGGAGGAATAGCTCATGTCAATTAATCATTGCTACACTAATTCGCTAGGACATTCTTCCTTGGCCAAACGCACTTAGTATTCTCTCTCATCACGGTCCTTGTTACCGTGGATCTTGTCAGAGACCTTGTCCTTGATCTTGTCAAGAAGACCGCCCGAGTTGTCGTCATCGCGGGAACTGCCGTAGTTGCCGGAGCCGTAGGAGTCATTATCGCTCTTACGGTTTGAAGATCCGTACGTGTCGTTGTCTCTGCGGTCGGACGAGCCGTAGCTGTTGTCGTTGTCATTGTCGCGACGAGAAGATCCCTGGATATGACGTTAGCTGAGTGCAGGTGGCTGGGCATAGATGGCTACGTACGTAGCTGTCACTGCTACCGTAGGCAGTGTTGCTGGAACCGTACGAGTCATTGTCGTTGTTGCGGTTTGAAGATCCGTACGTGTCGTTGTCTCTGCGGTCGGACGAGCCGTAGCTGTTGTCGTTGTCATCATCGCGACGAGATGAGCCCTGGTATCATGTTAGTTGCGAATTCTTTCCGAGTATCACTGCTGACATACGTAGCTGTCGCTGCCGCCAAAGCCTGAACTACCAGATGAGCCGTATGTGTCGTTGTCCTTCTTGTTGGAAGAGCCCTACAAAAGGTTAGCTTGGCGTCGTGTACGTGAAAGGCTCTTGATCCATACATAGCTGTCACTCCCACCATGGCCAGTGTTGCTGGAACCATACGAGTCATTGTCGTTCTTGCGGTTGCTAGAACCGTAGCTGTTGTCATTATCATCATCACGACGAGAGGAGCCCTTCCCAAGTACATTAGTGTCAGAACAACATCAAGCAAGGATATCATGAGCACTCACGTAGCTGTCGCTGCCACCGCCGAAGCCAGTGTTGCCACTAGATCCGTAAGAGGTCTCATCACGATCTTGGCGAGAAGAGCCATATGAGTTATCGTCGTCACGGCGGTTGCTTGAGCCCTGGTATATTTATGAGCTTGTATTCGTGAGATGGATAGAGGGAGAGCATACATAGCTGTTGTCGTTGTCACGGCGGTCGCTGGAGCCCTGTTGCGATGGTAAATAACATGATTTGGAAATCATATGTGAGAATAACGTACGTAGCTGTCGTTGTTCGAGGAGCCGTACTCATTATCGCGACGGCTGGAGCCCTGAAGGAATGTAAGCTTCATGCCAAGTCATGCATCAAACTGTGAGGACATACGTAGCTGTCGTTGCCACCGTAGCTGTCAGACATTGTGAGGGTTGAGAATGGATGTTGACAAGTTTGATAGGTAGATGATGTTGAGAATTCGAATGAGAGAGGCTTCGGTGAAAGAGAGGGCACAGCTTCAACTTAATATCTGGGCGAAGCTCCCCCCAGCTCATCATGTGGATCATCCGAGTTAGACCAACAGCTCCCTCCCCCAAGTCTACTGGGAGGAATGACGTGCCCATGTTCCATCGTGGCATGGATCGGAACTAATCCTGTCTTGAGCTGAAGCTGCACAGACACAGATATAGCAAGTTGGCAAAGAGGAGACCTGGGCTTGGACTGGTACGTACTCACTCTAAGCTGTGAGACGTGCTTCATCTTGAGACAATGTCACCGTGTCCCACAAGGAACGCGCGTTGGCTGAGTGAGTACCTGACTGTCGTACTGTGTGTGCAGTCGAGAGCAGCCAAGTTTAGATCAGGAATTTGAAGCCGGTGATCAAATTCTCGAGAAACACTTTTAGGTCCACGGGTTGGCCTGAATGTAACATGGTGCCTCTTTCTAATTGCCTTGCCAAGAAAGATGTTTCTGCCAGATGAGCATATCTCGAACGACACATGCCTTGGTCCCTTGATGTCCCTCCAAGATGTAGTCGTATCATGGTATGTCTGACCCCTCTCTCGCTGACTTGCTCTAGTCAAAACCTGTTGTCGGCACCATCGTGCGTGATGCTGGGTGTTGCATTCCCACAAATCAGCCTCCTCTTGTAGCAATTGGCTCGATCGCCAAGTCTCACTGTGGTGTCGTCATGTTGGTTGTGCTGTCTGGTTCAGAGCACATCACATCTCGAGCTCTCCCACAACATGGCGGGGTAACGAACAGGTCAAGCAGGCTCAGTCGATCTGCCTGAAAGCCGCATTAGCCTTGATCTACTAGGCGACGCTAGTCGAAACAAGCAAACGGGGGCCTCCGGCGGCCCAGCTTGACAGGGTTATACAGGGTCCAGATCAGGTCCCAGAACCTGGACGAGCTGACTTGGAGCCCCGTAGACCGGGCTATGCCAGCTTGTAGCGACGGTGGTGCTATAGCAGCACGAGCCATCGACATTGGATATCAAGTTGCGGTCTGTTGATCCATGGATAAAGGCCACGGCCATCGGAGAGTCTGTGGATCACGCTGCCGTGACGGCTGAGGGATTGATTGAATTGTCTCGACGAGTGACGTGCCAACCCATCCCACCTCTGCCAAGCCGGGGTCCAAGTCAAGATCGTGCTTAGCAACTCGGGTTGGTGTCTCAACTCCCCCACTCGTGTTCCATAGCTTTGGGGTGCTTCCACAACCCCGCTTCAACCGAGGACCCTTGAGCTTGAGCTTGAGCGATGGCAGGTCATGGTTTCAATTGCTTGTTTCTGTAGTTCGTTCCCAGATTTCGAATTATATCAAGGTCGTGATAACTTATAACTGCCGGGTATATCTGTCCTTGGTCGACCAACGGCAGCGGCGGCAGGCCACTGTCGTTTCTCAGACCACCACACCAAGCAATACGCATATTCAAAGCCGATCCGTGCTCCTGGGCGTGCCTGTCCAGTGCTCGGTATCTGCACGTGCTGTAATTCTTCAACCCCAGTGAAGCCGTTGTCTGGTGTGCCCGCTCCCTTTGACGAGGAGACACCCATCACCTGGTCCATCTCGATCCCCCCAGCACCCGTCTCCTATTGAGGCTAGAGACTCAAGCACAAGTGGCATAAGCGCCCAAGGCTCACGGCGGGATGACCCGGTATTCGTCTGCCCGCGGCGTTGCCCACAACAGCCAGATGGGCCCAGTCGGGCAGACGCTTGAGGTGTTTTACAACATCGTCATCCCAAGACGCAGTTGTAGCCTTCTTGAGACAACTGCCGTTCAAGTCACCTTGAATCCTCCATGTAACGTACAACAAGACTCTCGCGCAGCAAACGCTTGCTATCCTGACGAGATCAAGAACTCACACGGGACAAGTACATACATAGACACCATGGCAACAATTACCCGAGGTGTGCCATCCTCATAGTCGGCTAGATCTATCCGGCCCAGGAAGGGCACCGCTCATCATGGGAGGTTCCGAGCTTGCACCAAGAATAAGTTCTCGCCCTCCATGAGTTCCCCACCAGGCCACCCCAGTGGCTGCTCGCTCTACGTCCAGCTCGCCGCTGACGAGAATTTCCATGAATCGCTTCCTAATGGGTTCTCGTAGTCCGGCATCTTCAATCTCATTCATGGATTGAGCGGCAATCGTGAACCATTCCTCCAGCAGGGGAAGTGGCAGAAATGGAAGAGAGTCAACGAGCGCTAGAATGAGTGAACTCTTCTGAGAGTGGCCCTCTTCTTGGGTCTCCTCCATTGCGGCTCGCGAAGCTATATCTGCAGTAGGTGGAAGCAGGTCGTTTGACGCCATCGTGATATAAGATCGAAGCATCTCCAGAAGAGTCTCGGAGAGCTGCGGCTCCAGCTCTGCAATGGGGAACGGAGGTGACACAATCTGCATGACAGTCTTGAAAGCCACACGAAACTGGCGGGATGAGATATGCTGTGGGAATGAGTCGAACAGCATGGCGATATAGAATGGCGTTAGTTCTATGGTAAGAGGGCTATGCTGGGGACAAGATATGGTTGAGAGAATTGCGCTATGCGCAGATTCGAAAATCTCAACCATGTTCTGTGTTGTAGGCCCCTCGTGAGAGATGTATGAGATTGCTGGCTTGATGATGAGAGCATCGCATGCATCGGTCGATAGAGCAAGAGGCAAGTGTTCAGAAAGGTTGAGATAGTACAAGTCCAAGGTTCTCTGCAGATATGTGGTGGACGTCGATGCATCCTCAGATGGACGGCACTCCTTTAAAAAGTCACAACAGGCGTCAGAGCTCCGAGAGATGGAGTCGATTGATGTCAGATATGTAAAGTTGTAGACTTGGAATGCGTTATTGCCGTTCCTTGAAGAGATGAAGAAGATGTTGCGTAGTATGTGTAGAGACTTGGCCGCAATGACTGGCGCGGCCACATCGTTGAGCATGAGGGGGTCGAGAATGCTTCGCGCAACAATTGCCTGAAGTATAGCAACGGTCCCAAACATGAGCTTTCTGAGAAGATTCCAGAGGACTGGCCAAGTACTTGACAAGGTCTCTTGAGTGAGCACATTGGCCTCGAGCGATGGATCTATGTCGCTCAACCGGTTTGTTCGCCACATGTCCAAGACTCTGCTAGTAAACGCAACGAGGGCGTCTTGTGCAGCAATGACGGCCTGCGTGTCGGTTGCTTGCTGAACAGCATATCCTGCCAGCTTAGCCAGCGGGCCCATGTTGGCCAGAGTAGGCCGCCCGTCGAGTTCTTGGATAAAGCGGAACGACGGCGTAGTCGGCGACCAAGCAAGAAGACGGCTTGGCGATTCAACAACTTGGGCGCCGACTGAAGCAAGAAACTGCCCGTGGCCAAGGCCTTCTTCAGCGGTCACCGTCCACACAATGAGGGGCAGCAGAGCATTACAGTTGATGAGGCTCCTGTGAAAGTCGGAGAGAAATGGAAAGGCAAAGTTCAGGGCCATGACAACCGATGCGCCTGCAACCGGACCATCCTCTTGGCGGCTCTCGAGTGCCAGATTTGCCGCCATCACCACAGCCTCCTCAAGCGTGTTCCTCATGCCGCGCGACAAGGATCGACGATTGTTCGATTCCATTCCCATGAGAACACCAGTCAGGACAAGAAGATGCTGCCACCGCCTCGATCGATCGTCCGCTCCCTTTGCAACGGCTCGCGCCCACTCTTCGCAGCCCAGTCCGCCGCCCTCGTGAGGTTCGTTTCGTTCGAGATGGGCGACTTGATAGTTATGCACACGCGCAGCAGAAGTGTTGTATATGCTGATGACTCGAATGGAGGTGCGGATGCCGCCCGGCTGAGACCATATCGCCGGCGCCGTCAATAATTGCGATGTGAGGAGGCCGAGATTCAGAGGGTTGGTGAGCTCAGTGAGAAGATGCGCCGTCGATCCGATAATCTGCTCCGTCTTTGCGACATCGTGCACGTCTTGGTAGCACTGCAAGACCGTCCTGAGGAGTCTGTCGGAAGACATGTCGATGCATTCGATTTGGGGGCTCTCGCTTGGGATTGCGTTGTCGATATTTTTCAAAGTTGATGGATGAATCAAGGTTGAAGCTCCGAGGTCGTGTTCTCGGTCGCGGTTTCACGGGCTTTTTTGCCGAGGTCTGCGTATGACGTTCCCCCTGGGGAAGACATCCCTGTCCCCTGTCTCCCTCCTGTGGCCGCCAATTCAACCACCCCATACAGATTAGTCTAGTCCATACTCGATCCTCAACGACATGGCAGTTATCACGGCGCTCGCTACATGATGGCACGGTATGTTCTGGCCAAACCCTGTCCTGTCTTGTCGATAAGAAACTAAACGTGACACCAACAGATGGCGCTTCCGAATACACCTCCAGCGGAATACGAAACGCCGCGCTTCCCATCCCTGAACGTCGAGACTCTGTATGACCTGACCCAAGATAAACGATATACACTCTACTACGTTCTCGACGTTTGGCGATTCACGTTACTATGGACGCTCATCATATACTCATGCTTCCACCTGGCTGCGGTCCTGATTGCCATGTTTACGCACGGCTGGAAGAAGTCATCTTGGAAGTACCTCTGGGCAATTCCCATAGTCTACCTTGTCCTGGCCGGGCTTGAGGCTGTCCTGGCCGGGACCATCGTTGGTCTAGTGTCTGTGTCTCTGCTATATACTATTTATGGCCTTTGCTGACTCTTGACCAGACTTGGCGCCGTCTATTCTGCCGGATACTACGAGATGAACACTTGGATGCCCTGCACCTGGGGTTTCATCAATGTACTGGTCCTCATCATTTCGTCTTTCTCGATACAGGGCGGACTTTGAGAGAGGATATCTGATTTTGCTGTCCTGGGGGAATAGCCCAAAAGAATGGCTGCAGCATATCTATATAGGACAATAGAGCGTCTCCCGCCTTTGGCGGACAGTCCGTGGCGCCCTACAAAAGTTCGAGCTAACACGAAACCCAGAATGATGCATAGACTTGGGAAACAGTGAATATATTCTTTATAGTATACTCGATTTCATTCCTACGAACAGGCTCCTTGATCTTGTCAACCCCAATATCCCAGAGACAGGTCTTTAGAATAGTATTCTAATAGAGACACATCAACATGTAATAGACAATTGTATTAATGGTCTCGCGATGCTCAAGTTTCAATTGATGCTGGCGTCAGGTCTATTCTCTTTACATTGTTGCACGCAAACTGGCAATTGTAAGTACCTGTCAAAGAACGGTACCTATAATCCCGAATTGGAGCCTCCCTACACCTTTAAAATATGCACAAAGCAATAACAATATCAGTCGCGCCATAATTAAACGAGACAAAAAAAAGTTCTGTCGAGAGCCTTTACAACCATCAAACAGACTGTCTTATTTTTTTATTCACTTAGAGCTATCCATGAAGCATTCATGATGACTTTCCATACCTACCCTCAAATGTGCTCTCAAGTCGGCAAGTACCCCTAAATCCTCGGTACCCCGAGTTTTCCCATTACCGGACAGTCGCTGTTCTCAGGTGGATACAACTCGCTAACGCTAGATCCTCCGCCATGAGCCAAGGCCAACCAACAATCTTGATATTGTTCTCTGCTTCACAATCAAACGCCGCGAGGGCCAACAAGCCAACTGTTACTGCTTTTTGTTGTTTCTTTGTTTAATACTTGAGAAGTGTCTACGACTTCTCTCTCTCTCTCTCTCTCTCTCTCTCTTGTCAACGGGCTTCTTATCTTCAACTCTTCATTTCCAGGTATTAATCCTTATAACAAACCTTCGACTTCCTTGGAAATCTTTACTCATGAGATCTTACAGACTCTTCTCTGATCATACATCCAAAAGAAACATGTCTGAATCTCCTCAACACGCGAGCGGCCGCAGTGTCAACTTTAGCCCTTCGCCCGCTCACCATCGAGCATCACCGGCTCATCATGACACCTTCTCAGGCAACACACGCTCTCTCGACGAGCTCATGATTCTCAAGCCCTTCTTCGCTGGCCAACCCAAGTCACTCTCCGGCATCGCTCTGAGGGCTTTCTGTCTGGGCATCGCCCTGGCCTGTAGTGGCATCGCCATGGGAACCATATTATTCTTGACGTCCAGCCCTGCCTGGCGCGTACCGTTTTTTCTCTTTGCGCTTTCGGCGTTTCACTTCTTCGAGTTCTGGACTACTGCGGAGAAGAACACTCTCGTTGCTAGCATCGGTAGTTTTCTTCTTACTGCCAACTGGCCATCGTACGCCATCGCCCACTCGGCAGCTTTCATCGAATGCGCCTTTGTCAACCTTGTCTTTCCTGGACGTCACTGGGCGCCTTTCGGCACTGGGCCATTACTCCTCGGCGCTGGCCTTGTCATGGTCATTGCAGGGCAATATGTACGCTCAGCTGCTATGCTGCATGCTGGGGCCAGTTTCAACCATCACGTTCAGACCAGGAAGAAGGACTCTCACGAGTTGATAACTACGGGCATCTACTCCATCTTCCGTCATCCGAGCTACTTTGGTTTCTTCTACTGGGGACTTGGAACACAGTTAGTGATGGGCAATGTCTTTTGCTTCTTTGCTTATGCAGGTGTGCTTTGGAAGTTTTTCAACGAGAGAATCAGGATTGAAGAGGCCAAGTTGGTCGAGTTCTTCCAAGATGACTATGTGCAGTACCGAAACAGGGTTGGAACAAAGATCCCCTTTATTCGGTAAATGCTGTTAGAACAGTGTCAAGCAGAATAGCCCCTGATCTCGTCACTGTATGCCGTCAATACCCAGCACATATATAGACAGATAAATAGTTTGTCAATAACAGTTGTACCGCGCAAATGTCTAGCCATTGCGCTACATATGCCGGTTAGACAACGCCAAGATGTGTCCCCAGCTTGATCCAATAGCCAAAATAGATTTCAAGCCGCAATCGCTGGCATCTGCTTGCTCACACTGCCATATTTTGCTTGCCAAGCATAAAAGTACATCAAGGCCGCAAAAGGTTGTCCAAATATAGTAAAAGAGACCCAGAAAATAGTGTTACCAACAATTCTACCAGTATGACCAAGCTTCCTTTTCTCAAGAGGCTTAGTAAGGGCGATGAGAGGAAGTTGAAGAAACATGCCCAAGAAAGCAACGCCTGCGAGGGTCAGCAATCGTGGTAACTCGCATGACAGAGGTCGAGCTTACCGATGATGTTATGCGTAGGAACACCAACAAGGATCTCGTGAAGCACTGCCGATACAAAAAAGACGGTGAAGCTGGCCACCTGTGAACTCCAACCACGTCCGATCATTGGCATGTACACATGACGCTTGAAATAGGTGTAAACGGGCTTGTTCCACGTGCGCCAGTAGGCTCCCAAGCTCTCGCTGTTCCACCAGTCGTCATAGAAGGACCTGTCGCCAAACCTCAAGACCTCAGCCAGGGCATTGAGAAAAGACTGGAAAAGAGCGAAGAAACCAGCGAGCCAAATGGCAAGGGAAATGGTCGACAGCTTTAGTAATCGTTCCAGAATGGACATGAGATCGAGAGACGCAATCTTGTCAAGTGAGTTTCGAAGAACTGGTGCAGCATACTGAGCACTCGCAACCCAAATGAATACGCTGAGGCCAAAGATCTCCCCGACTCGCTTGGCCACAAACCCCCATCTGATGTTATCTGTTCGAGGATACACAGGTTGGTAGACGAGTGTGGGTGCCCACCAGAAATAGACCAGGTTACCAAACGTGACGTTTTGCGGATACGGGCATTGCTTATACAGTTCGGGTACCAACTCGCGCTCTCCTTCCACGGGGTGCAAATAAGCATGCCTCAAGTCTCTGTTTGTAAAGGCATATGATGCCGTCTTGAGCCAGACAGCAATGGCATGCATCTCAGTCAATGTACCGATCAAGGGGTGATGTATCTTGAAGTAGACGACCCAAGTGGTGAGTACAAGCGCAAGCGAGATGTTGAGAAGATGAGCCCATGCGACAATGACCCAGGTCTTGTGAAACTTCTTGCGCTCATTTTCAGAAGGGCCGCCAGAAGAGCTTTCGTTGACACGCTTGAGCGATCCTCGGGCCTGCTGGGCAGCAGCCAGTTCGATTAGGTAGGCGGCAAGAAGATGGCATGGAATAAGGAAATAGAGGAGGAGACCCAAAGAAACATCTTGGCGGCTGTAATCATGACACCTCACGCAGATCAAGACGCCGTACTGGAGAAGGTGTTAGCTGGATTTACAGAGCTGAAAAGGTCAGTGATGTTCAAAGAATACCTTTTGAATGTTTTCAATCATCAATCGCAAGTTTCCAACCACTGCCAAGCGTTAGCGACCAACTCAACACATGTCATAACACCCATTGACGAGGGGCTGTGCAGTGACAGAATGAGGACATACCAAGCACAATTACCATGAGATTACGAAATCCGATAAAGCTGGGGGCAGCATCGGAATCGTGACTCAGACATGACGGCCTCGTCTTTTGATGCACCGCAGCGACATGCCTATACTTCTGGCCAGGCTTCTTGGGAGGAGGCACCGTGGTAGCCGTTCCGTTGGTGCGATTCTGCGATTCGTGCTGGGTGACGTCGTGGCCGCTGCGCCGCGAGACAGGCTGAGCCGAGCCATTGGATGTTTCTATACTCGTCGCTGTAGCCGAATTCATCTTGTACAAGTCTTGCCGTTACGGCAGACTAATTGCGAGAAACGTGCGGACGCGAGAGAATAAATGATGAATGAAAGAGAGAAGGAGATAGGACAAGCAGGTCAAAGTTCCAGTTATGGGTGGCGGTGATTGCTGCAAGGATGATAAGATAGGTAGGCACCGACCGGGGCGCCACTGTCGCAGTAATGAACAAGCTAGACGAGCTCGAGCTTTCAAGTGCTCGAGAACATGAGGTTATCAAAGTAAGGAATGTAGAGATAAGAGGGCCAAGAAAAAAAGGAGGTAAGATAGAAATTCCAGGCTCGACTGAGAAATAATAATAAAATCCAGTGCCAAGTCAGATCAAATCATGAAAATCATGTCGGTTAGTCTTGAGCCGAGGCCAGCGATTGACTTTTTTCTTCTTCTCAATGTTGCGTCCAACTTGGGTTTGCATGAGGTCGCCATGACCTCCATCGCGGGGCTGCTTGGACACTTTTTTAGCACTCAAGGGGACCTCTTCCAGGGAGCTAAGAGGGGCCCGGGAGCATCCCACCCCCCCTGTTTTACTGGTGACTTTGAGCTGAGCCGCTGGTGTGTGGCGCTAATACAGCCTATACAGGGGGAGTGCATACATACATACATGGTGAAATACGTCGTCGTATCAAAGCATGTGAAAGTGCGGTTGTATTGCATATATACATACTGCTGGTGAGAATACTTCCAGCTCGGTTCCTGTCCGGTAGGTTGTGCACGTGGAGTCTGCACCCCAACAACAATGAGTGATTGAATCTGTTTAGAGGGCCTTTGATCTCATCAGATCTAACCGTTGAGAATCTAAGTTTAGCGGACCTGAACTTTTTACCTGCTGACTCATCTTTTCTCCAAGCCAACTCCAAGTGTCACCTGACTTACGCCAAGCTCAAGCCTGCCGGCTGATTATCGCTTGAATTAGAGCTTCGTAGCTTAGAACTTCATCAGCGAGCTCACGCGCTTGAGAGAACAGCATCCCTTTTGTCTTTCATCAACTTTAATCTCGTCAAGTTTCAACATCATTTTAAGCAAAAAAAAAGAGACACTCATCCTTACTCTGGCGTGACATACTCGATTTAATTCACTATTCAACAACGGATCCCTGATTGCACTTTGACCAGCATCGATCTTTCAAGACCCACCCGAGACGACGCGCTTCTCATCGAACCGACTGTGCATGCTTGAATCTCCAAAGGAAAAGAGTCGCGATGGCCTACGAGCCTCGTGGTGATCACGGTGACCGAGGTGGTGGTCAAGGTCAAGACGGAGGCTTTGTCAAGGTCAGAGGCCGACGTAAGTACAAGTACACCCATGATCTTACTCAACCCCTCTGAAATGGTGCTGTATTGGTGGCTTTGATCGGGCTATATGGAAGCATTTGCCTTATTGCCTAGTGGCAAGCAATTAGGAAAATTCATCTCCGGTTTGTTCAGCTCTCATTTTCCTTGATGGGCAGTTAGCAGGATGGCCGCATGTTGGGAGTTGAAAGCACTTGTTTTACAGTTTACTTCATCTGCCTCCCCCTTCACAGAGGCAGATAAGCTTTCTTGTGGCTATGCCATTCAAAGGATCGGGCTCAATGCGTTCAATTGATATCGCTCTCACCATGGTCGAGGAGCAGAAATAATGCTGTGTTGCTTTCGGTACTAATCTGATATCTCATAGGACCTGTGACCGACTATGGTGCTACAATCACACATTGGCAACATGATCGCGCTCCCAACTACAAAGGAGGCTATACTGGCGAGGCTGAACGACCCAGTGTCAGCTACATCGTTGATGTGAGTTGTGCTTCTCCACGATTGCTGAGCTAGACTGACGTGAAGCCAGATGCTCCCCCCTGCAGCCCGAGTCACCAAGGCCGCCGACAGCATTCCCATCAAGCATCTTCACTCTTCTCTGAACAAAATCAAGCACCCTATCAACGTGGTTCGATGGACGCCAGAAGGTCGAAGATTATTAACAGCGTCGACAAGTGGCGAGTTTACTCTGTGGAACGGGACTGGCTTCAATTTCGAGACCATTATGCAAGCTCACGATTCTGCAATCCGCGCTCTCGAGTATTCTCACAGTGATGACTGGCTCATTTCAGCCGATCATGATGGAGTCATCAAGTATTGGCAGCCAAACTTCAACAACGTCCAGAGCATCAACGCCCACACCGATCCCATCAGAGACCTTGCTTTTAGCCCAAGTGACTCCAAATTCGTCACCGCCAGCGACGACTCTACCCTCAAGATCTTTGACTTTGCCTTGGGACAAATGGAATCTAAGCTCGAGGGTCACGGATGGGATGCTAAAAGTGTGGATTGGCATCCTTCCAAGGGATTGCTTGTATCTGGATCAAAGGACCATCTGGTCAAGCTTTGGGATCCCCGTACTAGCCGCTGTTTAACAACCCTCCACGGACATAAAAGCACTATCACCAAGGTTCTCTTCGAAAAGGTGCGGGGGGCCTGCTTGGCAACTTCTGCCAGGGATCAGACCGCTCGCGTCTTTGATCTTCGCATGATGCGTGACATTTGCCTTCTCAAGGGCCATGAGAAGGATATTTCCACGCTCACATGGCACCCTGTTCACCCCAATCTCCTCAGCACTGGTGGTATGGATGGCTCACTATTCCACTACCTCCTTGACTCACCGAACCCACCTCCTGGTCAACCTTTCACTGTTGCTCCTTATGACAGTCCTGACCCGACCACAGTCTCTGCGCAGTCAGTATGGCCAATGCACAAGGTCCCTTTTGCCCACGACTATGCCATTTGGTCTCTGGACTGGCATCCCCTCGGGCATATTCTAGCATCCGGCTCCAACGACCGTATAACACGTTTCTGGAGCCGGGCTCGGCCTGGCGATGCCGAAGTCTTCCAGGACCGGTACCATATTGGTGAAGCAGCTGCCGAGGCTCAAGGGACTTGGGACCGCCGCGGCAACCGTCGCCAGCGACAGGAAGAGGAGCAACAGGAGATGGAGGACGAGATGGATGCTCTGGTCGACCAAGATGCTCCAAAGTCAGCTGTCCCTGGTCTGCCCGGTATTCCTGGTCTTCCTCTCGGCGGAGGTCTTCCTGGCCTTGGATCAAGTGTTCCACCTCCTCCCATTCCTGGTGTCGGTGCCAGCTCTAGCGCTCATCCACCGCCTCTCCCATTCCCATTGCCTGGGCTCACCGGTGGTCCGCCTCCGCCACCACTGCCTGGTCTGGATCCTAACAACCCCCCGGATCCAGCTCAGCTCCTCGAACTCATGAAGAAGGCCGGCGTGCCCCTACCACCCCCAGGCGCACTACCCCCTGGTCTCATACCGCCCCCTGGCAGCATGCCTCTGCCACCCGGAAACTTCTCCCTACCAGTCCCGCCGCCTCCGATGCCTGGCCTAGATACTGACGAGAGTCTCCGGCGAAGGGCTCCATTGCCGAGTCAGGAGGAGAGTTTGCGTCACGAACAACGACAGGGAAAATATACAAGAGCGAGATAAAAGAAACGATCCTGATTTCAATATCGATAGTTCGATACCCTCTGGCGTTGGTGGTGGCTTGAAAAACACGATGCTTTGGCTGGCTATAGCCGAGCAGCTGCGTTCACTATACTTGGCATGGAGTCAAGTTCATGGGTTTTTATAGATCGTGTATTACTATCAATCGAATAAGTTCTTGAGTACGCGTCACTTACTGGGGTCTTGGGGAAAGCTATACTTGCTCAATAACCCGTACATGGCTAGATTATAGATTCTTCAGAACTGTAAATCAAGGGTGGCGCCTTATAGTGCCATATGCAGCTGTGTCCATCATTTATTCGCAGGCGCCTGACCATCTAGGCATTGTCCATGCTCTCCGATGTCCGTTCTGCAAGCCCATTTCCTTTCATAGTATACAACATCATCAATATCATGAAAAGTCTCTTTCACTTCTTGGGGAAAGCCTTTTGTTTATCCGCATAGTCGCGGATGACCAGCGCACAAGTATGGTCAGCACATAGACGACGTCTTCGCTGGGGAGGCAGCTTAGTGGCGAACTCGAGTCCACTCGCACGCTCAACAGCCTCCAGAGGCACCTCGAAATCAGTGATAGGTTTAGAGTTGGCAATGGGTGCATTGGGGAGGACGAAAGCGCCCAGTGCAACGTTTCCGCCAACACGACCATCCTCGGCAAAAATGACCTTGTAAAAGTGCGTGGGCACAGCGACAGAGGGTGGGTTGCCGATCATCTCGTACTTGACGTACCACTTGCCGTCGGCCTCCTTCTTGGGCAAGTAGAGAGGGCCAGTCACAATACGAACAGAGGGATACTTGACCGTCAGCCGACGGCAAAAGTCCTCGAAATGCGCCCAGTAGTCACGGTTGAAGCCATCGCCGACCTGGGGGCACATGTTTGTGAGGTAAAAGGTATCGTCCATGGCCTTCTGGGACCACTTGCAGTCTGCAGCGGGAACCTGATGGCCACGGTCGAAACCACTGCGGTAGTAGTCCTTAAGCAATGCCCTGAACTTTTGCGGGACAGAGTCATCCTCTACAAAGTTGCTGTGCTTTCGGTCTCCCTCGCGAATGGCCAGAGATGCGGGGGTGATATGCTCGACGACCCAGTGAGGGTTTCGCAAACGGCGGTCGTAGGAGGAGACTAGGCCAGAACGGTTGGCAACGTCGGCGACAGGGCCAGGGAAGCCATATTCGAAGAGGCCGGCGGGGTTGACGATAGCATTCGGATCGATGGGCGTGTTGGGAGGAGGAGCGGCGGCTGGAGGGCCAAAGACTTGAGCGGGAGGAATGGAGGGCGAGGCTGTGGGCGCTGGAAGAGCGGCGAAGGAGTTGGATGTTGTCGGAGGAGGAGTAGCTAGAGTATTCGTCTCTTCGACACGTTTGCCACCTCGGAGAGAGTAGACAGCAGCTGTGATGGCGGCGCCGCCTCCTGCGCCGAGGGCGATGGTAGCGAGCGTGGCCTTGGACATGATGGATGATTCCAGGAGAAGTGATGAAAAGAACAAGAATAGATTTCGATACAGGTGAAAAAAAGGGAGATAGAATACGAATATGATGACTGGTAGTAGAATCATGCGTGATCAATGCCCAATGAAGTTGAGTTGGAGCGCCCCGTGATAGCTGAAGACGGGTCACAAGGGTTTGGGGATGATAGCTTCTGCTACCAGCTGAAATTTTAGAGCTCGGAACGTGGGGGAGGGCCGGTGTTCTCCCGCCAGGTAGGTAAGGTCCCATTCCAGTGGATTTTAGGGGTCTTCCCGTCGACAGGGAAATCGAAGCTGGCATTTGACGTCACAGCTCAGCATTGTACCTAAGGTAGGTAGCTCTAGGACAAACTCACTACACGCATTTTGAAATAGGTACCATAGAGACAGCTAAAATGGGTAACTCTAGGCATTCAATTCATTACGGAGCTTTTGATTTAATCTTTTAAAAAACTTTGAGACTTATAACACAAGATAGATAAGCCTAAGCCTTACAGAAAACTACCTGTAGAGATAATGTGATTGCCGGAAATAGTAACAGTGTGTTGGAGCTAGAGCTACCCTACGAACAGCGCATGAGCGAATGTTCTTACATATCTATCATAGTGTGACGGGACTTGAACATGCAGAAAGTTATGGGGACAATTTGATGACCAGCAGTGAGTTGAAGCTGGGGTTACCCTAGGGATTGGATAGCGCATGAACGTTGTTGTTTATTTAGGTAGGTAGTTAACGTTGTGGCTCAAATAGGCATGTGCTTTGTTGGATTTACCATGGTGGTTTGACTCTTTGAGTTACTAATTGGTTCATTTGTAGCAGGGAACTTTGTATGTAGGTAGGTAGCTGCTGTGTTACACTATTCGCATAAACAAACATGTACTCGACGTTGTACTGCCATGGACTTGCCCATTTGTCGCTTTTTTAATTCAAGGTTTAGAAAGAAACAGGTTTGTTTTGTGACTGATTTTCCATGAGAGCTGAGAACGACATTTGCACAACGAATGGTAAATACAGCAAATATGCGGTGGAGATGACTATAACAAGAAAGTGATTCGTTGCGTACATCACATAGACTAGTTAGTAGACTACAGTGTGTACTTGCATGTGACTACCTTGAATGGACATTCATTATTACAGGATATACGAAATTCTGGAATTGGCTTACTGCTTACGCGACAATCCCATATGCAGGACATACAAAAAGGTACTAAGCTTAGGCACATCACATTTGGCTGGTGCTGTACTTGTGGTGAATAGCCACAGCCAATCCTCACGGCATGAGGATCGCTCTTGTTAGTGTATATCCCCCCATGGTGTCTCCTTCGATAGGCGTTTCCCAATCACAAGGACATACACATAGGTAGGTAGTCGTTATTCGTAAGCCACCGCAGGCGGTCAACGAAACGTCGTGTCATGGATCCGTGGTGCGCAGACGGGATGCTGAGACATGAGAACCTTGAGGGACTGGACAAGTTCTTTTAGTGCAAGGTCTCATGATCACCCTCTTTCAAGGCCCAGGGTCCGTCCCGTCCATATGAGGGCTAATGAGATGCGTTAAATGTCTTAGCATTGGCCTTATTCCCCTTTTCATCGAGGCAGGAGGTTGAAAAAACAACTTTCTCTTTCCTAGCAGGAGGCTCCCGCGGCAAGAGTATTTTATTCAAGGTTCCGTGATCATTCATACATACATCGTCCTCGACAAGGTCCAGTCCATCACCTACTACCTATATAGTTACCTATGTACTTACGACTTACCATGATTCATGCATTGTCTTGAACCTCTTTCTTCCAACAACTCCATAGACTCACCGTCTTCTTTGTCTCCTTTTCTTTGTCGTTCTCATCGAGGTTTATCGACAAGACTCGATGATAAAAGGTCCCCGCTTCGCTCTGCTCACCTACGCTAGAGGACATCGGCCTCCCTTGCTCTCTCACTCGCTCGCTCCTACGTCAGACCTCGAACCAAAAAAAAGATTGACGGCTTCTGCGCCCAAGGCTCGATACAATTCGAACCCCTACTCTCCAACCTCACCAACCTCGAGAACTACCCACAAGGCCCCATATTCTTGCGCATACGGAAGACGACACGCCCGTCAGGATGGCCACGAGTGTGGCGCCAAACGGCCTCGACAATGATACCCGTGGCTGGATCATGTGTATTGTCAGTGGCATCGGTGAGTGTTCTGATATTGTCGAGCATTGAGTTCATTCGCAGCTAAAAATCATGTCCAGCTTGCGTTGTTGGTGCCGCCATAGTATGCGTCGACGTAATCGTTCGCCTGTTTCCTGGCAAGAGAAATTTTCGCATTCAGGACAGCAATGTTTTCCTGGCATGCTCACTGAGCTTGAGTTTTGGTGTCATGGTACTGTTATTCCCCGATTTTTGGTTTGGCTGTCCCGTCTTTGCTAATGTTCTATCAGCTCTTTTCCGCGCTGTATAGTATGCTGCCCGAATCCAAAGAGTATTTCGAGGACGCAAAGTGGCCCAAGCAATCCGCCGGCCTCACCATGATGGCATGCTTCGTGGGTGGATTCCTCGGTATCCAGGGTGTTTCGCGATTGCTTCACCAATTCATGCCCACGCACGTTGTCGAATGCGATCACTCACACGACGAGAATGCGACGAAAGATGACTCTTGTCAGCACAATCGAAGACAATCCAGAGCAAGCCGTGCCGGTCGTCGATCCTCTCGTCCTGCACCACACCCAGCTCCCGTCAACAAGACATTGGCCAAGATAGCGAATGGTCACGACCAACCTATTGCTACCGAGTCTACTCCTCTGCTGGAGTCTACCCTGGATGGCCCAACCAAGCCTCTCAAGCGACATGCATCCGCCCGCGGCGACGAGATGCAACGCCCTTCCAGCCTGAATCGAAGCCGTACCACTACCGGACTGACTGACGGCTTTCCCGAGAGGAGAAAATCCATTCGAGAGGTCCAGAAGCGCGTCATGTCCTTCGTACAGGATACCAAGTGCAATTGCGACGAGTCGAACTCTTGTTATGGATTCACAGACCCATGCGGTCAAGAGTGCTTCAAGCATCTCAACAACCGTGTCAGCCTACCTAACAGACCTGGCCGACAAGCTCAGGTTCTTCGCACAACCACCGGGTCCTTCCTGGGCCGCGGACGAGAGCATAACCACGACTATCTTGACCATCAGCACGATGACGGAGACCAAGATCCCGCTGAACCCCTCATCAGCCCAACTTTCCGTATCAGCAGAGCCAAGTCGCGCGATACAGTAGTCCCTGAAGAAGCTTCTGAGCATGATTCGTCGTGCTCGTCTGCACCGGATGACGAAGATGTCGAGGCGCAGCATCATCATCACGTTCCAACCAATGCATTCTTATCTATCGGTCTCCAGACATCTATCGCTATTGCGTTACACAAGTTCCCCGAAGGCTTCATCACATACGCCACCAACCACGTGAACCCGTCACTGGGCTTCAACGTGTTCATGGCACTCTTCGTCCACAACATTACTGAAGGTTTCGCCATGTGCCTGCCTCTCTACATGGCTCTAGGCTCCCGCTGGAAGGCCATGGCCTGGTCAGCCTTCCTCGGCGGTCTCTCTCAGCCTATCGGTGCAGGCATTGCTGCGTTGTGGTTTAAGCTCGCTGATCGAACAAACATGCAGCCCAGTTCTGTTGCATACGCTTGCCTCTTCGCCACCACGTCCGGTATAATGGTCAGTGTGGCTTTGCAGCTGTTTGTTGAGAGTCTGAGCCTCAACCACAGCCGCAATCTGTGCATCTTCTTTGGTTTCCTTGGCATGGCACTACTGGGATTTAGCAACGCGCTTGTGGGCTCTCACTAAAGGCTCCAAATTTTCACGACATGTATAACTAGCTTACGCATTCACGACTTGGCGACCCCGGACTGTTGTTTGCTCGTCGTCTGCTTTCAATGGCTTCATTCTTCTGCGCGGTGTTGGGTAGGGTTACATGGGTGCAGGAATCAGAATGATATGGGGGTTAGGCATTCGGGTATAAAAGGGAAGCACATCACTTGCACACATGAATCGGATTATACCAGATGAAAACGACTTTTTGTTATTTCGCAGAATTCGTTCCATCGTTTTTGTAACATGAATTTCATATACATCGTGACAGTGTACATAATATCCCTTATGTTGTCAAGGCCTCGCGGCCGGGTATCTATTAACCTTTAAGATCCAACTGCCATTCAAAACGCCATTTCATACCCCACATCTTCTTCCTCTAGATAGCTCCTAAAGCCGGATCAACAACGGGATCTTGGCTAGACGGATCGCGTGCGAGTAAGAGTATGTTGGCCTCGTCTTCAGGCCATTCATCATGGGGAAGCCCGTAGTCCATAGATGCAGCAAATACGCCATCATCCAGGGGATTGTCAGACCAAGTCGGTGTGTTGGGAAAGCTGCCGCCAAAGAAAACCTGACTGGCGTCAGGTTGGTTCCCGGGTAGTAGCAGTGCTGGGTCGGTAGCGGGACCATGATATAACTCAACGTGCACGTTACGGTCGTGGTAGCGAATAAAAGCTTCATGGCAGTGAGGGCAAGAAATGGTCCGCTCCGCCTGGGTGGCGGCACCAGAAAGCTCATCGATGAGGTTGACTTCTTGGGATGAATCAGGCTTGGAGAGCTTAGGACGTTCCCGGCCGAGGTGCCTGTAGCGGATATGATCTTCCAGTCGACCTTTGGTGCTGAACTTGTCGCCGCAGCCCTGATCATTTGTCCAACCTTGGAGGTCTGCAACGCTGACATCGACTTGACCACAGATGAAGCGGAAACCTTCGTGTGCTGTGCGGATGTGGGCATTGAGGTTGGATTTCTTGGTAAACTTCTTGATGCATCCATCATAAGGGCACGGGATATTCTTTCGATCCTCCACAGATTGACCAGAATGATGCATTTCCACATGCTTCTCCAGTTCCCATCGCGAAGTCGACTTGAAATCGCAGAAGATGCAGTTTTGATGCTCCTGGCGGACATGTGCTTGAAGCAGTACTTCGGTGGTGAATCCCACGCGCTGTTCAGTGCCATCAGGCATTCTCTTCAAACCACACTCGCCGCACCAGAACTTGGCTTCTCCGTGGTCTTTCTCACGGTGTCGCTTCAAGGCTGCTTTGGAGTCAAACGCCTGTATGCACCCTTCCTCGGGACATTGAAGTGCAGGCAAGCCCTGGTGATCCTTGCGGACATGCCTGCTCAATGTCTCCTTCTTTCTGAAACTCTGGCCACAATCCTGACAGCGGAACCTCTCCTCACCTTCATGGACAGCTTGATGACGCTTGAGCCGAGTGCCGGTGACAAAGCTCTTGCCGCAGCCCTCCCTTGGACAAACATGCTTCCGTTCGAGAGTGTGGACTGCTTTGATGTGCTGCTTCAGATGCTTGTCTTCGATATAATCCTTTTCACAATCATCGTAAGGGCATTTGAACGGACGAGAATTGGTATGAGAATTGAGATGGTCTCGTAGTCTGGCAGGTCGATTGAATGTTTTGGGACATCCAGGCCAAGTACAAGCGAGGGTCTTGAGATCTGATGGAAACTTGGTCCGAGGGGTTGTTGCGGCGGTGTTCACTGTCTGTGGCGAATCGGCTTCGTGGGCAGAATATGGCGTATGAGCGCTTGCTACATCGTCCTCGGCATCGTCCATGTCTAAGTTTAGGACGTTAGCAGTTGTATATCAGAGCTTGTGATTGGTAGGGCGCCATACACAAATCGTCGGGACCATCCTGATGAGGTTTCTTTGCCGATGGATTTTCAAGTGCCGCCTCAGCAGCATTTCGTTTACTCATGATGCTGTCATGTCAGCTGGGGCCGTCTTGGATTGTCAAAGTCAAGGCAAGCTTGAAAGTGGCAGAATCAAAATGAATTTAAGGCGGTGACTTGGAATTTTTGGTGGGGGACGACCCAAGTTACATGGCAAGGATTAAAATGTCAGCGCGATCCTTTGAAGCGCGCCGGATAAACTCCGGTCATGCTAGGTTTTACTTCCGTCTCCTAGAACTTTTTTGCGAGGCTGGACTGGACGCTTCCAAAATAACCCATCAAGGACAATTCTTGATCACGACGCTTTCGCTACACTCAAAGACTCTATCCGATAACAAAACAACATGTCTGACTTTGGTGATGATGATATGGGCGGCGCTGGCGGGTAAGTTGAGCGCTCACGTTGAAGCGCACGCGATTCTGATTTGAAGGCAGCGACGAGCCCATGTACGAGGATGAGGAGGTCACCGAGTTTTACGACCCCGAGGTCCTTGAGGATGAGGAAGGCCAACAGCAACAAGATGGAGAGGACCAGGACAATGTTGTTGTCTCTGGCGACCCATCTGCCGCTGCGAACGCGCTCAAGGGCGGCGACAAGCTGCTCAAAGACAAGAAGATTCCCGAGGACGAACGAACCACAACACCCTACATGACCAAGTACGAGAGGGCGCGCATTCTCGGCACTCGCGCTTTGCAGATCAGGTTCGAACTTGCTCCACGAAGACAAAGGCGACGAGCCCAAGGAAGCTAACTATGAGCAGCATGAATGCGCCTGTACTTGTTGATCTTGAGGGCGAGACGGATCCCCTCCAGATCGCGATCAAGGAGATGCGGGAAAAGAAGATTCCCTTGATCGTGCGGCGATACATGCCTGACGGCTAGTAAGCAGAGCCTTTTGCCCGGTGACCCCAAGACAGCCTGGCTAACGCGTGTGGTACAGCTATGAGGACTGGACCTGCGAGGAACTGCTGCAGTAAGCGAGAAAAGGATTGGCACGAAGCGGACACCCGATTGCCCACGAGACGTATATACCCATGCGGCCCTCCTTAGACCACAATCGAGCCAGGACGTCGTGCTCCCTTCTGACTTGGCACCTTTGAGTAGTGTATCAGGAGGTTAATTAATTATGTATAAGCGCGGCGTTTGAGATTGGTTTACACAGGAACTAGACAAAAAAAAACATGAAGGAAATCACGTTGCTTCTGTGTCTCGGTGCACAAGAATGTTGATTGACTCTTGGCAAAGTTGTTGCTGAAGACGGAGAGAGGATTTCCTACGATACCGTTGGCGGAGGCTGCAACGTCACACTATTTCCGGCGTGGGCTTGTCCAGCGAAGCCACGCGGGAATGATGTCAAGCGAGAATGTCTTGTTTGGGGTATCATGGCCTGGATAGGTCCGGTCTGTTTGTGTTTCTCTGAAACAGCGGCGCGAGACATGACGGCATCCTCTGATTCCCGGCTCGTCGGCACATTTTTGATGCGCAGTAACTCTGGTCTGTTATACGTCAGAAGGTTTGATAGACGGCCAATCCAAGCAAGGGAGCAATCCCTCATACCACGCAGTTTCGACTTGATGCTGTCTCGTCAACATCAAACGTAGGGATACGAACCCTGCAGTGATCATGTTTTGTTGCATCAGAAACCCATCATGAGCTAGAATCGCGCGTACATGAATTGTCCAACCCTACGCCCAGAAGAGTATTCCAGCCTCCGACGTTATGCCACCTTTTCCGGAAACAAGTTAACGCTGTATGGAAGATCCGTGACAGCCGTAGCGTGTAGATGATGCAAGTAAAGTTTGGGCAACCTTTCTCAGTTGAGGCGTATTACATGCGTACTCTGTAGTGCTATCATGAGAAGGGCAACTTGACGTCCGTGATAGAATGATGTTCCCTTTCAGTGGGGGCTAGTTGACGGACATGACGTCGGCGGAGATTTCTTTTTCCCTTAGTGCTCCCAATTAAACGACGATGAAGGTTTGTGGCTGCTCAGAAATAGACGAGATTGGTGAAGTGGTATTTTTTGTAAGTTTGGTATAAAGAGGTTGGTTGCACCTATGGTGTTGTGTTGCAAAAGAAGTGGTTGGTGCGAGCTACAGCAACAAACAACACCTCAAGAACCCAAGACTGACCAACATAACTAGGTACTTACCTACTTACCTTTCCCGTCACACAAGCAACTTGTATTTCAACTTGGAACACGGCATAAAACTTCCAACAAGATTCTCTTCAACCCATTTACACTTTCTCGCTGTGCTCAATTCCACATCACGACCATGAAGCTCTCTATCGCTCTCACAGCTATTTTTAGCGCCACATGCATCTCTGCATCTCCCCTCCACAAGCGCGAGATCGGTGGTGTAAGTCCACAGCCTACTAACACTAATAACTCTTTCGTCCCCTCGAATCTTTTCATCCCATCTCTTTACCTTTAGAATACTGACTTTATATTCTCTGTAGGTATTAATATGCACAGGTGCCAACGCGACGGGCACATGCAGCCACAAAGTGTATGAGCTCGAGAAGTGCCATCAGCTGCCCAAGCCGTTCTACCAAAATATCAGCACATTTGCTCCTGATGGCGAAGCCTTTGACTGCTTTCCACGCACCACTGGATGCAAAGACATCTGCAAGAGTCCTACAGGGTGCACGTTTGGTGCTGTGGACTTTGACTACGAGAACAAGTTCAATCTGACTGCGATCAAATGGAACAATCTGTTCAGCAGCTTTGACTGTTCGCTCAAGAAGACCAAGTCATCATCGGGGTCATGATCAACAATTATATTGTCAAAGCTTTGTTTTATCTGGAATCTTTCTTCAAATGACAGGTTATTCAACGAATACCCGACTGGCTCATGACACACCTCATCTTCTATGTAGGGTGACTACATCTTGAGGCTGCAATTTCACGATATGACTGATGGTTAATGCGGAGTTTGTTGAAGTCTTTGGAGACGCATTCGGCAGTCGTTTCCCGGCATAGGTACTGCAATGGAGAGTGATGGGGACGGAAGATGGGAAAAAACACCGGTCAATGATTTCTCGGGCGCAGAGATAACAGCCATCATCCCATTTTATCTGATTCCGCGCTCAGCATTCGGCGGATTCATTGGAGGACGAACCGTCAAGACACGGAGGGGGATACCGGGCTCCGGGGCGGGGAAACAGTGTAAAACAGGGAGATAATTCGGTATTCGTCATGTAAATGGGGCATCCGGGTACCGATGGTGGGGGTAAAAGGGCGTAAAGCTCTCCCCAGGTTCACTGGAAGCTTCCCCTCCCTGGCCTAGGACTAGGTACCTGGGTACAGTAGTCTTGGACTATTTCATAGTGAACTACCTACTTCTCTCCTCTTGCATCTTTCACTTGCTTTTTCTTCTCTTTCGAAACCATCACCAAGTTTTATTATACCCCCCCCTCAATTGAATCTGTTGCCGCTATCAACCACCAAGCTAAACAGCTATACTTGCAACACAACACAACACTACTCGCCCATCATGGCCTTCACCACAAACGCTACCATCAACAGCTTCGGAGGACGCTTCCTCAAGCTCACTCACAAGTCTTCCGTCACTGGAACGCCCATGAACGCAACCCTCTACCTTCCCCCCTCCGCCTCCTCCTCCAAGCCCGCGCCCCTCCTCATCTACCTCTCTGGCCTCACATGCACTCCCGACAACGTCACGGAGAAGGGCTTCCTCCACGCCCACGCCTCCAAGGTCGGCCTTGCTCTTCTCTACCCTGACACATCTCCCCGCGAGCTCGACCTCCCCGGCGAGCACGACGCATACGACTTTGGCAGCGGCGCCGGCTTCTACATCGATGCCAAGAAGGACCCCTACAGCAAGCACTACAACATGGAGACCTACATCTCCAAGGAGCTGCCTGATCTCGTCTTTAGCGAGTTCAACGAGGTTGACTCCTCGCGAGTCTCCATCTCCGGACACTCCATGGGTGGCCACGGTGCTTTGACCCTGTTCCTCAAGAACCCCGGCAAGTACAAGAGTGTCAGCGCCTGGGCTCCCATCTCCAACCCTTCACAGTGCCCCTGGGGCGACAAGGCCTTCAAGGGCTACCTCGGTGAGGACAAGGAGGAGTGGAAGAAGCATGATGCTACTGAGCTCATCAAGAGCTGGAAGGGCAACTTCCCCGCCCTCATTGACGTGGTGAGTTTTGACTTCCTCAACTCGGATTCTGAGATATGGTAGACTAACACACTATCAGGGTACTGGCGACAACTTCTACAAGCAGGGCCAGCTTCTCCCCGAGAACCTTGAGAAGGCTGTCAAGGACAATGGTATTCAGGGCCTGACCCTCCGCTACCAGGATGCAAGTATCTCTTCAGATCCCCAAACCATACTCGTACTAACTCGCATCTTCAGGGCTACGACCACTCCTACTTCTTCATCTCCACCTTTGGCGAGGACCATGTCAAGCACGCCGCCAAGGCCCTTGGTCTCTTGTGACTACCACGCAGTGCGCTGTAAAAGGGTGAAAAAGCCGACAAAAAGAAAAGCTAGGTCTTTGACAATCGGTCGGGTTTATTTACGGCGCCATCTTGGGAATTAAAAAAAAAGGCAGAATGTATGTACGGCTGTGCACATCTCTGCTTGACGAGAAGCAAAAAGGGGCTCTCGGTGATGTTGGCCATGACGATATATGGCACTGGATTCTACTTGATAAGGAGGCGTAAATCCTCTGATTCGAAGAACCTATATAAAAAAGCAAGTTAAATAGTAATGTCCTGTTTCAATTCACTTCAGAAACAAGGAATACTCATTCAACATAAGACGTGAATTGTCGTCTTGGGTCTATACTATATGTGTGAGAAAACGCCGGCAAAAGAGGTATATATATGATGCGAACCCATAGACATGACACCTCTCAGGTGATATAACCCGTCGACATTACTCCAGCCCAGAAAATCCCAATGTTCTTAGCCCACAGATATACTCGGCTCTTGAAACGTTCAACTGATCCGCCGCTCCAATTCTGGGCCAACACCCTCCTTTTCAAGCTTGGCCTGCATCTCGGCGTCCACCTCTCGGCGGAGACGCATATACGCCAGCTTTTCAAAGCGGCTGAGGCTCTTCCACCAGTGCTGCCCTGCTTCGTGCTCGGCGACGCGCTCGAGAAGATCTGCCGTCCTGAGACGGACCTCACGGTCTTTGTGGAACAGGCCGAGGCCAAGATAGAAAAGTCCTGCGTGGGACTCGGGGGCGACGCTGAGGAGCAGGCAGACTTCGTCGTATGTGTGGACGTGTTTGGAGATGGTGAGATAAATGTCCCTGCTCTGCGCGGACGTCAGACGCTGCATTCGTAGGCGGTCGTGGAGATGGGCTAGGTCGAGGCCCTTTAACGGCCTGATGGTATAGATTTGTGCAAGGTCCTATGTAATGTTAGCTTCACGTCGCGCCTGGCTCGAGATGAATGTTCTTGCCTGGATGAAGCTGTAGTAGCTTCGGGTATTTCTCCATCCCTCAATTCTCGTCACGTTACCAGCAAGCTCCTTATGCTTGGCTGTATCATCAGGCCAGACGTACCCATGACCGTTGGCACCTGGCGGCATCAGGTCTTGATCTTCACCTCCAATGTACAAGGCACTAGCTCCGTACACGCTCTCCTCAAACTTGGCCGCAATCTGTGTAAACTTGGCAACCCAGTCGCGCCATTTTGCTCGAATCACCCGCTCGCCGTGTCTTGCTGCAATGCTCCTCAGAACATCGGCCATAAAGGCACTGTCGCCGGTGTAATCCTGGGTCGTGCTGCTGGTGCCACTTGCTATGGTTGCAAAAGCTGCATTCTGCTGCTGGAAGTACAGCAGGCCCTCTGTCACCGGAGCAGGGTCAATCTTTGTGCTGATCTTGACCCTCCCACTTGGTAAATCGCACAAGACGTCCCACCATTCGGGGTGAAGCTCAAAGGTTGGGTTTGTCACACCAGCGATAAACCCGGGCACGTTGAGCAAATCGTCGATTTTAGTCAGGTCCGTGTACGGGAAAGCATGTCGTGTAAACCCACGAAGGATACCGCCCGAGGCCAAAGCACACGCGGCCAAGACAGCTTCAGCCACCTCGCCCGAGGGCATGTTGTACCCGAGAAAGATGATTCTCTTTTGCGTCAATAGCGCGTTCGCTAGTACGACGATGGGATGCGTGTTGGCTCCATTCGTGGTGAGATGCGGGTGCAGCGCAAAGGGCTGAGGCGATTTCTGATGCGTGTCTGAAAAGTTTTGGATAAGCTTGATGAGTGAAAAGTCACCAACAGTCTCTGGCATGACAGCGACAGGCACTTTGATAGGGATTGGTATGCCCTTGTACATGACCTTGCTCTCAAACTCATGCGTGTCGCGGGGAACCGAGTACACTGACTGGCCGCCTTCAACGTGGGCCTTTGTGCCGGCCCTTGATATACCAGTCAGCTTTGTCGGACTCCTTGTCGCATCCAATGATTGATCTGCCGCTTCTTCGCGTTGGTCTTCGGCTATCCGCATCTGAATCATGCGCTCGAACTTTTCCACAAAGAGATCCCTGTTGTCACTTGCTTGCAACAAGTGCCTCTCCAGAAGGCTGAGCTTGGGCATGAGAGATAGATCCATGGCGTTGACGGAGTCGTATAACATGGCCAATGTCTCTGGGACAGGCGCTTTGAAGTACTCTTCTAGAGCTAATAACAGTAGCGGCTGGAGAGGCGGTTAGCAGGCGCGCGAACACAGGAGCTGTGCGGGAAGGCTACTTGCCTTGTATATATGCAAGAAGGGATGCCGCGTGCAGATGGCCATGGCCTTGACAATGGCCCCTCGCTTGACCGACTTGTCATGTTTGGTGTTGACCAGATTCAGCACATAAATTAGAGGAGGGCCCTCGCCGCCTTCGGGTTCGCTGTCTGTAGATTCATTGTCGTCTTCGTCGTCATCGTCGTCGTCGTCGTCGTCAAATTCATCCTCTGCAAGATCTTCTTCGGTTTCCTCATCCTCCTCGTCTATTATACCGGCCGCCCTATCACGCCTTCTCTTGCGCCTCTTTTTCCGTTCCTCCTTGGCTTTGCGCTCTTCGTCTTCCTCTTCCTGGCTTGTGTCCTTGTGTAGAAAGAAGATGGTCCAATCCTGGTTGCGAGCGTGGGCTTGATCTGGCAACATGAGCTCCGCCAACATATTCTCGTCTCCCGTGATCGCAACTGGGTATTGGTGCTCCATAACAGGACCTCGATCGATATCGAAGGATGCGACGAGGATATATTCGACATGATTTTCGGTAGACCCTCGCGGGTACTGCGAACGAAGCTTTCTCGACGGTCGCGCATGAGGATTGGCTCTTCTCGGAGGCGATAGGGACGAATGCTGAGAGGAGATGCCGGTCGAGGAAGTTTTTGACTGGGAGTTTTGGTCGGAGACACGATCGCCTTCGAGGCCAGGAGGAAGCGGCGACTTCGAGGGAGGCGGCGAGACCTGTGACATTTGCGATTCGGGGCGCGAAGAGTGAAACGAGGCCAGCGAGGTACGTCGGTTGGGCAATGACCCATTGGAGTAATTGCTATGGCTGTGCTTGTGGCCGTGGGTGTTTGTACTGTTGCTGATGGTTTTTGTCAAGAATGGCAACGTTGACTGGAATGAAGAAGCCATGACGAAGACGGAGGCTGTGAGACCGAAGACGGAATCGAATCAGACCGGAGCGGACCAGACCAGACCAGACCAGGGCTCTGAGACACGAAACACGAGACGAAGCTTCCGCTGGAACCCCAATCCTTGGCCCTTATCCTTGGATCACTGCAGTGTCAGTCTCAGTCAGTCTCCGGATCGGGTGATGTTGCGCTTCGACTCGGGAGGTCCGATAAGTTGCTGTGTAGGCTGTAGGTAGGTAGTAACAGCTGAAGGATGCGGTGTAATGCGCTGTGGGATCGACACTTGTTCCACTTTGGGCGTCACCCAGTTCTTGTGTGATTCGAGCGCAGTGCAACTTGTAGCTATGAAGCCAGACGTGATAGTAGCACTACTATTGAATAGGTAGGTAGGTAACGGAACTGGTTTAGAGAACGAGTTGTAACCGAGACATGGTCCGCTGCAAAGTGGGCGCAACTTGCGCAGAGACGACTTGCTTGCTAGTGGGGACAGAGATGTAGTGTACTGTAGTCTATGCAGTAGGAATTGGAGGAACAAACATGTACAAGAATCACAGCCTCACACTTTGTATTTTTGATGATATGAAGCAATTGAAGCTATGGAGAGAGAGAGAGAGAGAGAGAGAGAAATCGAGTTTAAAGGGTCAACAACAACAACTAACTACCCATCTATCGTACCTATTACCCACAAGATCGGGTCCAGGTCCAGGTCCAGCCTTTTCCCCCTCAGCAACCCCTGAAAACGACCAGGCTCGGTCAGTTTAAATGGAAATTGCTCAAGATTGTGATCCAGGCTGCTTCCGTCTATCTAGCTTTTGTAGCCAAGGCCACTCTCCTTCTTCTTGCTACCGCGTTTGAGCAACGCAGCAGGTCATTGGATCTCTCTCCTGAAGCAGTAAAAGTGCCCATATCCTCGACCACTGAAATCCCGTCCCCACTAAGAAAAAGGGTCGTTTTTTTCTTCCCCTTACGTCCCCTGAATTGCAGATTTCAGCTTGTGGTCGGAGGCGCTTTGACCAGGCATGTCCCCGCTAGCGCCATGCAAGCGCCATGACTTGAGACTTGGCTTTTTGCCTGGGGCGTGGCTTGCCTGTGGCTCACACGTGTGGCGGGCGTGCGTTGCATCTCCCTGTGAACCGCTGTTTTGTTTACTTTGGCCAGAACCATTGAATTGCAATACAACCTCAGTCGCCCCCAGATGACGACAGCAGCTGTCCATCGCCATCCCACAGACACCTAACTTGCTTTACACTACGCCCTGCGGTTTTTTTCCCTCTCAAACAGCCAGCCTCAAATATATCACCTTTTTTCATTTCCCCATCCTCTCATAACCTGTTTATTATCCACCTCCGCTCGTCCCAGCGTTCGGACCCACGTACGAGACAATGGTACATCTTCCATGACGAACAATCCTGGCAAGTGACGCTCGTTCCAGCTAACACCGTCTTTTCAGTCTGTATCGGCTACATACAAACCTTCTCCTCTGGGCTACGGCTCTTCTCCTACTCGCAGCTCTCCATTTCGTAGACCAGAATCCCCTGCATCACCATCACCTCTTCGCCACAGCACAGTCTCACCCTCTGGGTCGCCGACAAAGGGTGGACTTTTAGGTTCGACATCGCGCTTTGCTCGACAGACTACTCCCACGAGTACGCAAAATAGCTGGACACCAAGGGCCAAGACGCCTGTCAAAGACGAGATGAATTCGTTGCCTTCAACGCCTTCGCGATCCCCAGTCCCGCGGACGCCGACATCCAAGACACTTGGGAATGGCAATGCTCTATCGCAATTGCAGCCGACCCAGGTGAGAACGTTGCGAGATGGCTTCCAGATCTTGGATCGGGACTGCGATGGCGTCGTGAACCGCGAGGATGTTACCGATATGCTCAACCAGTTGGGTATGAACCGCATCACTTCACTGCGTAGCAGAGAGACAGTAACTGACATGACGAAACAGGCCTTCCCTCCAATCCAGCCGATGTATCCAAGTTCTTTCCTCCATCTGCACCTCAGACCATTACTCTCGCGGTGTTTCTCAACTCGCTTGCCGACGCACTGGCAGCACTCTCTCCCAGCGACGAGCTGCTCTCCGCCTTCTCGGCGTTTGACGACGATGACAGCGGCCAGGTAGATCTGGTCGAGTTGCGTAATGCGCTCCTCGAAACGGCACCCGAACCTGGCGAGCGGGCCTTGACAGCGAGCGAAGTGGACAAGATCATGAACGGGTTCACTGGACGAAGGGCCTTTAACCGAAACATGAATGCTCAACGGGGCGCCAAGAAGGGCGAGGTATTCAAGTATCAGGACTTTGTCAGTTCTATCATGGGCTCCAATAATGGATCAGACGGTCAGCCCAATGACAACGCAGACGATTGAGCTTTTATTGGGTATTGCATCTTTGTGTAACTTAATTATGGCGGGTTTTGTCATGGAAAAGGATGGTTTGGTACGGTTTATGATTTGGGCAGCGCTTGGGAGCAGCATAAGTCATCGAATGAGAACATGATCAATTGTTATGGGACTTAAAGACAGTTCTTGGGCTCCAGTAGTATATATCCTTGGTACCGCAATATTTGAACAGAACATGGCTGTAAGTTGTTATGCTGCGCCTATTTTTAATCGTAGATTATCTAAATAGAGATATATTAAACCTGCTA
>JABFAK010000709.1:0-10283 GCA_013266265.1 Fusarium sp. NRRL 66182
ACTTTTAATATATAAACTCTACTGTACCTTGGGAGTCTGCTCCGTACATTACGAAAAAGCCTCACTCAACCTTCAGTCCAGTTCTCCAACCATCCTTTCCCTGAGTCGATTCTGGCGACTCAATCGTACGTTATGAGCCTTTGCCTATCATTATGATTTCTTGGTATAGTAACAGTGTTAAGATCATGTCTACCGCACAAACTCGTGAGGATATCAAGAGCCGGCTGAGCGACGTGATGAGAATCATCGCGGCAAAACAGCAGGAAAGTGGTGCTTTATTGGATCGGATTACATTGCTGGAAGCGGATTTACGGAATTCCATATCAGACTCTGCATCCAGTGCCAGAAGGAGAAGAGGGTTACCCGATCCCCTCCCCATCGAGCGGCAACTGCAGCAGCTTCAACAGGAGCGGATTGAGAAAGATGCAGAGATTGGTCAGCTTTGGACCAAGATACATGACCTGCAGCAGGAGGAGCGAAGCTTGGAATAATGTATATTAATACTCGACATTAAATATCCCATTCCTATCCCATAGAATAAACATTCCTTATTCTCCAAAATGCTGAGCATAGACCTTTGACCATTCGAGTCGCTTCTGTAAGTCTTGTTTCAGAGCGTCCTCACAGTTGTCAAAGAACTTTGCTACTTCATCATTAATGTCTCCATTGAATAGCTCTGGGAACATGAATTTGAAGTAGATATAGTCCAGGCGGGAATGATCTCGCAGTATCTGGGCAATGGGGAAAGCGAATCGAGGTTGGGATTCCCAGTTCTTCTTGAGGTCCGCACACTGACCAGACGATGAGCATTTTATATCCAATGTTTGGAGAAACTCGGTGTACAATATTTTATGCGGGATCAACGAGGAATATCCATACCTCGCCACGGCTTCGAAGTCATGGCCAGTGAGCCAAGAAGGTGGAGTGAAGAGATACTCTGGAATTACAGCCGCAAACTCCCAATCGATGATCCCCTTAATTCGGAAACCATCGATAAGAATGTTGCTATATCTCAGATCCAGGTGCGCGAGCACGAAAGGACCATGAGACTCTGGTAAATCTTGCAGTCTTTGTCGTACGCTCTCGAAAGCGAACAGTTCTCGCTGCGCCGCCATTTCCGACAGGCCAATTACGGGAAGACGACAGCTTTGGCGGAGCAAGTCACATTGGTAACTCAGGTATTGTCCGCTGGATTTGAAATCCCCCAGCACAGTCCGCTGTTTGGGATAGCTACGATGCAGCTCGTTCGCAGACATGGAGAGAATTGCGTCCACGCGGGGTTCTGCGTCGTTAGATGCGGGCATCAAGGAGCCGGAAGTGGCGAACTTCAGCGAATGAAGCTGTGCCAGAACGTCGACGAGGTCGCTATACAGCTGGTTGCGTTCCGCCTCGGAGGCATTGGCCAAGGATTCCATCTTCAATGGTTGGCCGGAGATATACTCATATATGATAAATGCTTGCGGTCCCCCTGGGAATAAATCGGCCGTTCCATACTCGCGAATATGAGGGACTGGGATGGTGGTCTTGCGCTGGAGATATCTGTTTGCTTGTTTGTTAGTATTAATTGAAAACGAGAAGACTGTCGTACCGTATTGTAGCAACTTCACTTTGCAGCTTTGCCCAGACATTATGAACGACCGGCTCCAAGGGAACACGGACCGTCCATTCGACATCGTCATCAAAGCGGACGAAGAAACAGACGTTGAAACTACCCCGACTGCGGCCTGTGATTTTGCAAAGTCGACCGCCCTGAAAACGCGAAGCCAGGCTGCAAACCGCCTCGTCGGTTATAGAACTGATGAAGGCCTCGATTTGTTCCTCGATTTCTTCTTCAGGTGGAGGGATGTTAAGGGGTCTATCGTAGTCGGCATGCTGTTTGGTCGCAGTACAGATACTCGTGCAGAACGTGAAGAAGGTATAGAGGCTTGTGCCGCATCGCAGCAGTAGACGACCGAGGTCTGGGGGCATTGTTGAACAGGCGCATCGTTGAACAGGCGCATCAGTCTCAATTGACTATCCCATCCATGGGGAGGTTGTAAACACGACACCGTCGGAATATAGTAAATCCGAAACTTTCATCCGGAGATGTGCCGTTGCTCGGAGTACAACTTCTACCGTTATTACGCGCCGTAGCTTCGTCTCGAAATAGCTCGATTTTCGCGCCCGCATGCGGTCGGCCACTGCCTATCGAATAGCAAAATGTGTTGAAACACGTTGAGTGGTAACACGGCGACCGAAAGAGGGTCTAAGGAAGGCGTAATGTGTCTGACGACTAACGTCCGTCCCTGCGTCGCCAGCCACCCTGTATGCCGAGCCAAAAGACAGATACTTTATCATCAGTTTAATCCCAAGTCTACAAATATATTTCAATTTCGTTATTCCTGCGTTCGATTTATTTTCGAATCACTCCTACACCATTCTAACACATTTTAACTGAAAAATATTTCAGTCATGAATCGTCAACGCCGAAGACAAACTGAGCCCTACTCAGAAGCAATTCTTGCGCAATGCGCTACGAGCTCACCACAAAGCCCTGAGCTATTCGAAAGGCTGTAAATCGATAGTATCCGGGTCCAATATATCTAATTCAGCACTACAAACCTATATTCGGTCTTATTTTAAATGCAGTGGCGGAATCAATACCATGTCGCTATGCCGATCGGTACATTAAAATCGACAGATTGACGATCCAGGCTAGCGTGAGAGTGGGGATCAGGGATGACTAATTATCTGGCCGTATGTTCTTCTCCAAGGCGCACTGTGCTCACCTTTCTGCTAAGGTATCCTTAAATCTAGTCCCGTTGTCTTATCTTTTATCTTTTATCTTTTATCTTATCTCCTCCCCTATCTCGCTATCGATCCAGGGCATGATCCGGAAATCCCATTACCGACACAACGCCTAGATGGCTAGTAATCTACCTCCCGTCAGGGAGTCAATTCGAGAGATCGACGAAGCTTGCTGGGTTATTGGAGAGACAATTCTTCTATCGCGTCTCAAATCACCCTCGGCTGTCTCTTGGGGCGACGGCCGCGGCGCTTTCTTCGCCATTTCGTCAATCGACTCGCCCTTACCTCAATTGCGACCTGTCTCTGCACAGAGTGGTATCAAGCTTGTTCATGATGCCGGTGACAAGTCAGCCGTCTGGGAAATTGGCGAGGCTTTCTGCAAGGTTCGAGTTAAAGAGTACCATAATACGACACGAGAACACACGACTTTACATTTCGTTCACGAGAAACAACCATCGTCATTCGAAGCGCCAGCAGTGCTCTATCATAAGGATTATAATGGGCGTTATTACTTAATTACAAGTCGTGTGGAAGGCGAGACTATCGCTCAAGCGTGGTCAACTATGGATGAGACGATGCGAAGTCAAGCTGTTACTCAAGTCACAAGGATTTGCAAAGAGTTGGCATCATGGACACATGATCATATTTGCGGTGTTGATGGCCAAGGCCTCCCCGACGAGTACCTAGTCCATGGGAAGGACCTTGAATTCACCCACTCAACTCTCTTGGCTACTTGTGAAGATTTGGGGATGGACTGCCGTTCCAAAGCCTTCAATTTCTATCATTGCGACATGGGGCCTGGGAACATAATCCTCAATAGATCAAGTGGACGACTAGGTGTTATCGACTGGGAGACAGCAGGTTATGTTCCGACAGAGTGGATTAGAACTAAGTTTCGAATTTCCAGTGGAATGGACTTGCCTGAACAATGTTCAGAGCAATCATATGACTGGCGAAAACGTATCCAGCTGAGGCTTGGGGAAGAGGGGTTTCACGATGTTGCCGAGCGATGGATGACATGGTTTTGCTCAGACAAGCAGTAATGATAGTCGATTTAGCCTATACACCGCCTATACCTGCACCGTACCAAATCGACTGATGCCAGCATGTCGTGGTCGTCTCCCGTCATCTGATTCTGGCTTGCGGTCAGATACTTAATAGCTCACATCCCACCAGATAGACCTGAACGAACCTTCAATGAACTATCGGAAGCGCCGCGCCACAAGTCGAGCCGTCTGACAGCTTCCCTTCACATGTTTTTTTTCCCTGAGATATTTTTGTATTTGCATTTGGGGCAGTTGACCTGGTCGACAGGCTTATTTGGGACGCGGGCAGTCATCTTTGTCTTGAGCTTAGGATTGAGCAACTTTATCGATCTCTCGATAAGAAGATAAGCACTTCGATCAGTTTGAGAAAGTAATGATGAGACAGGATCAAGGTCGGAAAGATCTGGGTTGGCAAGTGCACGGCTTAAAAGACAATTGAGGGGTAACCCCGCGAGGCGACCTCGATGGGCAAACTGGTTCGCAAACTTGCTGGCTCCAACTGGCTTCAATACGCCGATTCACCTGTATCGATTTTTTCGCCACATGCAATGCAGCTATTATTGTATGCCAGAGTGAGGATCGAATCGGTGTTAAGAGTGTGAATGTTGCAGCTACCATGCTAGGGCTTGGGTTGACCTTCTCAAAACTCCAACGGCATTACGTTGGTGACGTGAACGAGCTGACCCGACGCGAATGAATAGTGCGGGTAAAGATAGGTCGCGACTCAGAGAGGATTATGGAAGCATTTAACGTTGCACAGCAAGAGAGTACCTGACGCGAAATCCTGCCTCACGGGCAAACGTCGGGAGCGCATTTGATCATGGAGTTGGCTAGGTCATACCCGCATTGCGCCAAATTCCAGTTTTGGCAAAGTCATAATGCTAATGTTGGTCGGAGAACAACGTGACACATCTTGCCTGTCTGATCAGCCAAGTGTATGCTCCACATCCCGAAACGACTTCATCTGGATTTGTCAGGTCTTTGATAATTAGGCCAGATCCACTTGGAATGAGTTTGGACCAAATATGGGACACTTCCGGAAGTCCCACTATTGCTATTACGCAAACGCTGTTGCCTAATTTCGCGTCATGTCTCCAGGGAGTCGTCGTCCGTACTTGGTTCTAGCAACATACCAAATATCATGGACAAAGCAAGTCAGGTACTGGCTCAAGGCTGTCCTCATGGTGTGATGTCGCGCGTACTACCCTCCAGCATCGTGCACGTGGCCGACGATCGATCGAAGAGAAAGCCCAAAGCCAATATTATCTCTATCTCCTTGAGGACCAGGAGTGGACATTTTTCCGGGTTTTTCAACACACCAATCATCAAAAGGTGGCAAAGCCTATACAATATCTATACAGACTTTCCTTAGCTAAATAGCTAAGGCAAGAAATCTTCTTCTAGTATAAAAGAGACCTAGCTTTCTGTGATATAGCTGCTGCGCTATAAGTTACACTACGTATATGCCTTATTAATCAAAGCTGATTCGGTCTAATCCCTGCCACCGGAAAAATGATCACTCCTGGTCCTCAAGGAGATCCGTGGGAGGAAAAGGCTCTCATCAAGTTCTTGGCGCAGCAAGATGCTCTCGGCCGTTCCATTTGCATTAAGCACGTGGGCTCGATCGCGTTCAGTCTTGCCAGACAACGAGGGACCCCGGCAGACAGACCAAGCAAACCGCCTGGCAAGAACTGGCCTCGATCCTTTTGCAAACGCTACCCAGAACTCTAAGCAAAATGAAGTAGAGCGCTGGACTGGAAGCGTTATGATATCCGCGAGAAGGTGATACACTGGTTTGAAGCGATCAAAATAGTGCTTGAGAATCCCGATGTCCTACAAGAGAACGTGTATAACATGGATGAGACTGGAGTTATGCTGTCTAAGCCTAACTCTGTTAAAGTCCTTGTCAGCAAGGACAACCCGCAGGGCTATCGAGGTGCTCGTATCAAGCGAACCACGGTCACGGCCATCGAATGTGTAAGTGGCGATGGCCGGCATCTGAATCCGATGATCATCTGGCCCGCATCGACACATCGAGCCAATTGGATCACGCACCCTACTCCTGGGTGGCACTATGCGTACTCCAATAAAGGTTATACCGACTTATTTCTCAGCTTACAATGGATGAAGCTTGTTTTTGATCCCCAAACAAAACAACGCGCTAATCAGAAGCCCCGTGTACTAATATGCGACGGCTTCAGTACCCACGAGACGCTTGAGATTTTGGAGTTCTGTCTCGCGAACAATATTATCCTATGCCGCCTGCCATCTCATACTTCCCATTAGCTCCAACCCTGTTTTAGTCCACTAAAAACAGCCTATCGTGACCAAGTCGAGCGGCTTGAAAGAGGATGTGTGGGAACGGTCGGCAAGGAGCATTTCATATATCTGTATAGTCCTGCTCGCGATCGAGCGCTTACATCTAGGAACATACGGGCCGGATGGGCGAAGGCTGGCCTGTTCCCTTTCAGCCCAGATAAGGTCCTTTGTGATATACGGAAGCCTCCTCCAATTTGGATCGCTCCTAACGCCAACGAGGCGAATGTAGACTCCAGAGCGCAAGATGACGTGCCGCGAACTCCTTCAACGCCTGTGTCGGCAGGTGCTGTGACGGCACTACAGAAGTTGATCCAAGAGGATGCTGGTTTGCTTGACGACACGAAGAAACAGCGCCTGCAGAAGCACCTGCAGAAGCTTAGCAATGCTGCACAGATATCATTTGCAGAGCGTGCACTTCTTCATGCATATAATCAGTTCCTGGTTAATGTAAACAACGAGGCTAAGGTTCGTCGATCAACTAAGTCAGAGGTGCTGGGAACGGCAAGGGTTATGAGCTACGAGGACCTTGTGCAGGCCCGAGTTGACCGTGCAAGGAAGGAAAGGGCGAAAGAGGCTCGAAGGGCTTCTAAAGAAGGTAAAGGGACGAGGCGTGCAAATCACGGGAAGCCACAAGCAGCCCTCTCGGGGGGTGTAAGCCGCGTTCGGAACACGAAGAGCACTGCGCCAGCTCAAGTGGCAGAGCCGAAAGCAGCGCAAGCAACGCATGTGGCGGACAATGAGCAGGGGACCAGCGCCTCGGGGTTTGCAACACACATGTGCCCAGGGCAGGCAGGAGGCCAATTTCCGGGACCTTAGAAGATTAGCTTGGTATAGAACGTTGAAATGAAGCTTTTTGCTGAGGAGTTTGGATTGTCTCTACGTACTATGCATCATATGCCAGCTTTCCGAGTCCAGCTGGCCGAGCCTGTCGTGCACTCACTTGTCTCAAGATTGAGCTGCTGAAGCTGTGAATCTAACGAGACGATATACAAAGGAAGAGAAGGAGAAGCTTGGCGCAGGACATCTCGATCATCAAGGGAGGAATGCAGTATTAACTCAGTGGGTGTCTACGATTGCATATACTAATGTTGTCGTACGCAAGAGTTTTGATCAGATTAGGTTGTAAATGTGCACACGATCCGGCGTAGGTGATAGCAATACTTGCTTTTCAGGGTACCGCAAACGATCAGTCAGCACAGTGCGCCACTTCGATATTCATTCCATAAGACATTAGTCAGCATTGTCCACGCTAGCCGCATTCGTCGAGCTGTCAATTCGAATGTACCAATGCGCATAGCGATTTTGCAATAATCACCCATCTACAGCGGCCATGAAAGTCATAAAAGACTTTTTAATGCTTTATTGTAGACAAAGGGGCCTAAATTTGAGATCCATTACATTTTTTAATGGTTTAGAGCTTTAGAATGGTCGCTGCGGGTTCGAGCTATAATGCTACATAGGCAGGACATTATTTGCGCTGGAATATTATGCCATAAGCTATGGGAAATTTTCTTAGTTAGACTAATAAGAGAGATGAGCGAGGACTAGAGGATAGGATTCGCAAAAAAGCAAGTAAATTAAATTGTATGTGTGAGGTCACGATCAATTTGAACGCAAAGTACCAGCATTTTGGCTCGGCACAGAGGGTGGCTCGCGACGTGGGGATGGATGTTAGACCCCACTGTCCTGGTCGCAGTAATTAGTTCGGTACTTTCAGGGTACATAGCAACAGCCGTGCACAGCCACAAGGGGTCCAGATATGGACCCCCTTTAAGAAGGTTAACTCAAACTTTAGCGACACCCATTTCGCCTTCTACGGTAGTACATAGAGAATCACTCTAATCGACTAGTATAGTATTGCAACACGTACTTGCTGGAGCATACCAAGCTAATAGTCAGGCGAAGGAGGCAGTGGAGCTGCTTAAGCACGTAGTGCTCACCGAGTCCAGATCATAGCGCGCAAAGTCACCCATCAAGGCAAGCATCAGAACGACTGCTGATATATGTAGAGTCGGTGAGTAATGGGCAAGTCACATGAGCAGGGACGGATAAAAGTTGACCCATACGCCCACCGTGCGCCAACTGCATGAAGTCCACTTCTAGCTCTTTTCAACAAGTTCCCAATACTCGTTTTCTGACGCTGAACTCGCACCCCACAGTACAAGACTACGTATTGCGCGGACCTATGATGAGTCGAAAGCTTCTCTGCGGTGAGTGGCTAGCCTGCTGGGCAGGCATATTCGACCGCAGTGTCTAAATGCGGCTGTCGTTGAGGTAGTCATTTCAGGCTTTCCTTCACAAGATGGCCCCAGGGTAATCAGTAATCCAGAAGTGGCGTAAGGTGCAGAGACGCCGCTACTGGATGCACTTGTCACATCCTTGCCCCATTGTTCTCCACCACGACGAAGGTATAGTTACTTCCCGCAATGTACTCTCGCGTATCCACTGCTCTGTGGCTGGGGTTCCCAGAACAAATCAGAAATGCTAGAATGGTCTCGGCATTCTTAAGCCTATCATTGGTCCGACTTCTCACTGAACAGAAGCACTCTATTGGAAGAGCGATTCGGTTTCCACCAATATCTTTACCTATGCGCGTTCATGATAGCTATATAGCAGCTCATTAAGCTGCAATTATATAGTTAATATAGTATTCGTGTTGCATACTCTCCAAAATAACCTAAAGCGGTGCATATGGCTTCAGACTTTTCCTCTATGCAGCGATATGATGAACAGTGTTCCTATGTATGAAGTGATTTGTCTTGTTGCTACTGTTGCCCTCCTGATAACTGAACTCTCTCTTAACCTTGACACAGGTGCCCCTGGTCTCCACATGCTTTCCGTTTGCTTGTAGTCCCCACGTGCCGAGCCTTGTCAGTATCTATCGACAGAACTGATTCCTGCACGCCCGAGACAAAACCTTGACACAGAAATCTTCGTTCGTAATTTTAAGATTAAAAATTTGAGGCAAGAATGCTGTACGGTTATGTGCTATATCATCCAATAATGCCTAACAAAAAGATTTTACTATTACACGAGTATCAAGGAGGATGGCACTACTCACAACACGAACAATAAACACAAAGATGGTGCTAAGAACGAGGTTGCTAAGGAGGTAATGACGACTTGGCAGATACGGGTGATATGACTTAGAGAGACTCTACTCCACGGCGGTGCAACCACTGTAATACAGAACATCACCTCAACCCAGAATATCGCTCTTGGATGCACTTTTCGTGCTGCATAACACAACTTTGTTGATTTAACCCTTCCTCTACTATCGAGTCCCTTAAACAGCACCATTAATAATGGTTTGTTTTATGGCCATCTTGCGGCGCCTGATCTTGCGCAAGCGCCTTTGGTGCACTTGGTCCGACGATCGTAGCGTGATATGGTGAACCTCTTGAACATGGGCCCGAAAGTGATCTATGTTGTAGAACTCAAGATCATGACCTTGGTTCAGATCTCTGCAAGTGGGATGTTTACACACCATCTTTTCGCCACGTCGCTGGGCCTGCTCGCGCTCAATAAGATGCTGCTCATCGAAGTGGTCGTTTCTGACGGTTGGACGAGAGTATTTAAAAGTGCGCTCCTCAAAAGACAGCCGCTCGTCGCCGACGCAGTCTGGACATTGGCTCACCTGCATAAGCAGTGGAAATAGATCGGAGTTAGGACGACGCTCACTTCTTGCATCGGGCGACTTGGATCCAACAGTTGGTTCTGTTTTCGTTCTTTTGATGCGGTGACGCTTGACTGTTTCGCGTTTGTCGCACAGATCCACCATAAATTGGACAGCCTCGATCCTTCTCTCGAGTAGTTCATCGTCTGTCAGGCCGTCAGGCTGGTAGCAGAGAATATTCGCCAACCTGGCACGTTCTGGAATATATACATCAATCTCAGGTTCGATATACTCCTCCTCCTCCTTGCCCCTTACCTATTACTTAATATCCTATATAGGGCGGTTATAAAAGTAATCTTTGCGATATACTTTAATAACCTACTTATTACGCTATATATACTTTATATAGATTATATTAAAGATCTGCTAGATTTATTTTTTATTTTTATAGCCCTTAATATAATATTTACCTTCCCTAGTTAAAATTACTATTAAAAATACTATTAGTTACTCTA
>JABFAK010000711.1:0-51580 GCA_013266265.1 Fusarium sp. NRRL 66182
GTGACCGATCCGAGGCCAAGGCTTGAATAGCAGAGCGTGAAGCCTGCTGTGGTGGTGTTGTTGGGGCGTAAAGCGGCCGTTTGATAGCGGCAATAAAGAATGGCTGTGCCCGAGATGCGGTGGCAGCGGTAACAAGCAAAAAGTCAATAAGAGAAAAGATAAGGAGAGGAATGAATGAAATGAGAGACAAATCAATTGTGCAGAGTAAATTGAACTAGATAGTAGAAGAGAATACAGAAGAGGAACTTGGAGAGATTGCTGGAGCCAGAAGAGGCAGAACTGATCGACTTGAGATTGCCTGAGGTAAGCAATTCGCTGCTTGTTGCTGGTCAACAACATGAAGATGTCTCCATCCAAATACACACAGTCACAATGATAAACATGATGCGCGAGATAAGATACAGCCAGCAGTCAGGTAGCTAATTAATCTGATCGACTCCGTATGGACGGATACGCTCCGTAACCCAGCCAGCAAAGAAGCGGATATCAAATATCAAAAGATGGACCCTCGTTTCGCGCCTGCGGGTAGCGTCCTTGGCCTCACCTTGGGCCTGTGGACACTGGAGGTTCCAGTGGAAGAGCAGATGTCGTCACCGCTGAAGGCTGCTGGTTCCAGCGTGTCCAGTGCTTGTGCTGGAGGAGACTTGGTTTTATTGCGGTGGGATAAGGGGGGCGTGTCGTGTCGTGTCGTGTCGTGTTGCTGTGCAGAGGGGTGAGATCTACATGGCCCTGGACAAGGGTGCGAGCGGCGATCTTGATAAAAGGTACGTGGAGGAACCTTTTTGGGCACGGAGGGTTGCAAGAGCCCGTCCGACAATCGCAATCGCAATCGCAATTGCAGGTTTATTAGCATCCCAAATCTGGTGGTGAGGTGGTATGGGGAATTGGTTGATCCCTGTCTTCACATTCACATATACAGAATAAGAACTCCCTCGGCTTGGCTGCTGCCATATGATAGTCAGTCAGTCAGCCCATTTGTTAAACGATTATTGTTGTTCTTTTAGCCATGGTCGTCATGTTCCTGGCACAAAGAGATGATCTAGACCTGAGCCAACATGATGGGCTTAGCCTTTAGGCTTGCCGCTACCTAATACTTAATTATGCGCTTGAGAAATTGAAATTGGATACCATCCATCCCATTCAATAACCCTCCTCGGCAACCGATTATCCGGATTGGCCTCAGTCCTTGGCACTCTGTCGCTGTCAGTTCTGTATCGCCTCTGCTTCTCAATTGTGCTTCCCATGACGATGTGATTGTAGAGCAAAAGACGGGACCGCTCGCTGCATTTGCTCATGGCGCGTCCCACGACAATGTTCAAAGATAACAACGTCCGACGCTAGAGCAGAAATATTGAAACACAGCCCGCCCAAGAGTCTCGGCGTGTTTCTTGCTGCTCTCCAGATCGGTTTCTCGGTCATTGGTTTTGAAGACGACAAAGCAATTGACAAAAGAACTAGGACACGCATGGCGGTTGGCATAAACTCAACAGCCACGTGTATTATGAGCTGCTGCTACAAGTGTGATTTTGACTTTTGTCTCTTACTCTTTCTTTTTGTCCTCTATCACCCAAGACGGAGCGCAGTTCAATACAAGCAAAAGCAGAACCACGCTGTGCTAGTTCCTGAGCCCAGCACCAGGCCGTTAGACGTGGCATCGCCCAGTTTAGGAAACGGTGACCTACCGTAACGGGCCATTTCCGGCCCCTTTTTGCAAGTTTGGGTTTTAACTCCAACGCGATCCCGCTACCGGACTTGATGGTGGTGGTGGGTGTGAATATGTGTACTCTGTTCTGTACTATGGTAGAAGCGCTTGAATTGTTTGATCGGCATCATAAACCCAGACCGCACGGATACTGTAAATATCTGCTTCCAAGGTCCACATGAACGAACCAACGAGTCGTGAGCGCATACCGTATCAAGTTCAAGGCAAACCCCTGCTCTGAGGACTTGTGGTTTCAGTGATTTTGGAGCTGGGCCACGGGAGACGGTGACAGTGACGCGGAAACGATCGAGCGAAAAGTGACATGGATCATGATGGGATACAACGTAGTGAGCGAGTGGGATAAGGTGGAGGGGGAATGACATGTGCAAAGCCTTCATTGCTACATGGGCCGATGGGCCATATTTTTACATAGTACAGGTATGCAACACCAAGTGAATAAAGTTAAGCACTGCATGTAACCATCAAGAAGAAGCTTTTTTCCCGCCTTGATGAATAATAAATAATCAAGACTGACTGATAATGGATCTCTTCGCCCTCTTCATCTCAACCCAGAGAAGCGAAGACGCTCCCCGCTCGCCTACAGTTAGTCCATCAGATCATATCCCCTGGCAATCTTAAATAGAGGAACGAGTCTCCCTTGAATTGTTCTACGTCACTGGCGGCGGAAGAGCGTCGAGGTCTTTTCGATACTGTCCTACATTGGTATAGCGAGTTTATTCAGGGTTGCGCCTTACAGCTTGGAGGCTTAGGTTTGACGAAACAAAACATTGTGGCTCTACGGATATGTTGTCTAATTCTGAGAACACACACAAGGTAAACCCAGCAAGAAAGTCAATTCATCAAAGCTCTCTCTCTATCAGGCACTCCGCGTGCGAAAAAACCAAGAAACATCCTCTAACCCCTCTTGAGACGACATTGCTACCCTGATCTTGCCTGCATCTCCGGTGGGATAATGGCGCGATACTGCCGAGTAGTTCGTAAACCTTGGGTCTGGGTCAGCTATAGCAGCCGCCTCTTATTGTCTCCTCAGGGGTAAGGGCAAGATAAAAGTTGGCTTTTGTGTAATATTTGATCGGATATCATCTAGGAACTATCCGCTCTCTCATCCAGTATAGATATCTTACAAATGAATCTCTCATCACTCACGCGTACTCACCACCCCCCTCAATCTCACTCTCAGACCTGACTTGACTGACTTGACTTACTCCAACACCATCACCGAGACCAACACGAGCTCCAACTGCCGCTAAGCGCAGTCACTGCTACCCCGTTTTCAAAGACGACTACACCCTCTTTCTATGCGGCATGCATATCTCCAATTGCCCAATGAACTGGCTGTCCCTCTCGAGCTCGCATCCTCTCTGCAGAAGGACCCTGGGTTCTGAACACGGGCGTGGCAAAATCGCTTAATCGTGTCTCAATCTGCGACGCTATTCCCAACCAAAATCTCGGCTGTGTGCTTGAAGGGTCACGCAAGCGATACCGTGGGGGTGAGTTTGTATCTTGGGGGTTGGTATCAAGTTGACAAGTTGAGGATTCTTGCATCTTGGATCTTGATAAAACCCGTGTGTGCGTGTTGTTTATTTATTTATTTTATTTTTTATTTTTCATGTTTCACAGGTAGACGAGCGTGCGCGTTTCCAGCCTCTCGCACTGCACATCTGGTGGGTAGCATCATTTAGCCGTCAACGATACAAGTCCTCGCCGCCTTTTCCGCCGACTGCAGTGTGTTACGCCGCATAGTTGAGGCTCCGTGACCATGACATCCATCATACATATTTACACCACTGCCAAAGAACCCACTCACCTGTCAACCCCATGTTGGTGTTCTCTCGTCCAAGTCTCGTCTCGAGTGGAGTCGAGGTTGTGTTACGAAGCACCAACACAGTTGTCTCTAGCCGACGAACCTTGGATGCATTCCTGGTTGTGCATCGATACTTGGAGCCTCATGCTGAGGTTTTCACAACACAGGAGTTAGCCAGTAATTTTTACTTTTGGACCTTGCCAGGCAGAGAAACATAGTTTTCTGGTTGTAAACAATCCCTCTCATGAGCAAATCGCGAGCTTCACCAGCGTCGCTGTTGCGTGTTTAGCTGCGCCGCTATGTCGGAAGACTGTCGCTTCAGGGTCCGCCATATGCAAGCCGCCCGCCAGTGCTGCATTGTGAGGGTGCAGAGGGACGAGACTATTATGTATTGCATGGGTGGTGTCGGAGTTTTCCATGTCGAGGCTCAACATTGTTTAGGGGAGTATGCACCATGGATTGTCTGGTTTCTTATTCGATTTATCATGATTCATGATTGCCATGTCCTCGAGGCCACATGCTGTACATGTGTCAATCTATTCTTCCTCCTTGTGTTATGCCAATGCAGGTTTAGTAGGGAAACAGAGTCCCGGGTTTCAGATGATCGCAACCCATGGTGAGCCGGGTGAGGAGCCTATCTACTTGTTGGGATTGCTGACGTCCTTGATGTCCACGTCGTGTCGTCTTCCGGCCGTCATCACATTGGCTTGTGATGGGTGAATAGAGAGGGAGATCTGGAACCACTAAAGGCCCGAATATTCCCGGGACTGTAACGCATCGAAACAGAGTTTTCTTCTTTGACTTGATTAAGCAATTCTGACAATTAATGCAGAGGTTTAGTTTCATGATGGTAGAATGGTGTAGGGTAATCGATTTGCTTCACTGGAATGCTTTGTCACGATGTCTTGTCACGATGGCGCTTGCCTTTCCCGCTGACCACTCACGGCTCTGAATTCCAGCAGGTGCAACCCCAGGATGGCCCAAGCTCCCCCCGTCGATGTCATCTTGCCTTGGCTGTTTAATCCATGAGCTTCATCATCAGCCTCGTCAACGTCAACATCAACACCAACATCAACATCAAACTTTCATATTCCCCATTCGACGATACTACATCACCCATATTCTTCTACCGTAGAATTACATCGGTAGCTGCCGAAACTCCTCCGCTTTCGCCGTCCCTATTTCGATGTGACTGGCCGACCGAAAGGTCCATTCCGGCCCCTCCGGCTCCGGCCTCCATTATTCTCAGCCGTCCACCATGATCGCGATACCAGGCTTTCGCGGCCTTTCGAGCCCAATCAACCGCTCTCGACGTTTTCCCATGATACTAGGAGCTATCGTATTCTTCATGATGTGCTTCTTTTATCTGCTTCTGTCGATTGCACCATGTCTAGTATACGGAAACTGTTACCGTGGTTATTCAAGTGCTTACAGCTTCGATGCTGACTTGGCTCACAACCCGGCCTGGATGGCCGACATCCCCGATGACATACATATTTCGAGCCTCAGCATACCTGGTACACATGATACCATGACGTATGAGATTGGCACAGAAGTTCTGCAGTGCCAGAACTGGAACCTCACTACCCAGCTTGAAGCCGGCCTTCGCTACTTCGACATCCGCGCTCGTGTGCGCGACGATGAACTGCACATATATCATGCCAACGGATACACCGGCTTCAGCTTCGAGGATGTACTTGGTTACATGACCGACTTTCTGGACAAGAACCCATCCGAGACCATAATCATGCGCCTCAAGCAAGAGGGTAACGGTATTGGCGACAATAACACGCTCTCATTTGAAGCTGCATTCAACCAATACTCTCTTGGAGATAGATTATACAACTACAGTACTTCAGACCCTTTACCCACTCTAGGAAGCCTCCGCTCCAAGATTTTTGTACTCGAGAACTTCCCAGCCAAGCAAGGGCCATATGGCGTCAAATGGATGGGTCCGCAGATGATCCTAGAGGACGAATGGATCATCCCAGACATATATCACCTCAGTGAGAAGTGGACTGCCATCCGAGACGCTCTCGAGCTCGCGGCAACGGCAGACCTGGACAACAGAGTCCTCTACCTCGCACACATCTCGGCCTCTGTGGGTGTCCTGCCGATTGAAGCGGCTGCTGGACCAATGAACCGTACTGTCACTGGGATGAACGACATGACAGGCCAATGGATTAAAGATTTTGAAGACAACCCAGACACAAGCCGCACTGGGATTGTTATCATTGACTTCCCCGGCCGGAAGTTCATTGAGGCCATCCTCCGGTGGAACAAGGCATTGATAAACAACAAGGAACTGGCCAATCGTTGGAATCTCTGGTCATGGTCAAGCCTCAGCTGAGAAAGCTTGATCATGTCCCTCTCATTCGTGTATACCCACAGCCCATACGTGTAACCAAACCGCCTCTAATTTCCAGCCGTCAGTTCCGCTGAACAAAGACCAGCAATCTAGCGAATCAAAGAATTATTGAATCATTCCACGCCGCAAAGAAGTCAATCAAAAATGGTGATTTCCCCTTGACCCGCGCTGATCAATTCCGTATAGTGTATCCTGCATCTGACGTGGATCCTGTGGCGTTCAGATGCGCGTTTCACCAGGAACAAGCACGGGGCAATTCACGAGAGAAAAAGATAAGATCGTCAGGGACAGAATCAGAATCACAAAAAACCAAGGAAGCACCTCGTACAATATTATACGGTCAAGTACACTACATGCTTCCAGCTTATCCAACCCTGTTCCGGCTTCTGTTCAGTCATCGGCCACTCCGGACCTGGTGAACCCCTTGCCGCTTGGCATGCCCGGTCTGACTGAATCCGAATGCGTTGTTGTCCTGTGCTGCCGACCGTTGTTGGTCATGACGTTTAGGACTGGCGTTGATGGAGTAACAAGTCGGTCGATAAGCTCAAATTACTTGTGCACTTGTATATGTAGCATGCTAAGCGAATGATCTGACTTACTCTACTACTACTACTGCATTTGGACGTCGTTGCTACTTGATCTCGAACTTGATGTCAGGTCAGGAGGTGAGAAGTGATGGAACAGAAGCAAGCAATGTCAACTGACGTAGAATCATTTTCATTCGTAGTCTAGAGTCTTGGGCCGTAGCTACATGCAGCCATAGATACATTTCCCCAAGGGGCATGATACATACAAATCCAGAAACCAACTGTGCATTTCCCCAATGCAAAAGAGCAACAACCGATACCGAGTTTATCCTGCACCCAAAACACCCTGCATCAAATAACAAACAATTCCATTCCCTTATAAGGATCCACTTCTTTTGTTCACTCCCCTACGCTTCACGAAGGGCGTGTGGGACTGGGGCTATTCTCCCGGCTTAGTGACTCAAAGCTATTCACCATAGCCAGGACACGCGTCCGTGGCCTCTCGCGCGTCAAGGGCATGGCCTGCGCTTCCATGAGGATGCCTGATGAGCGATCTGTCGAGTGGGAGAAGCGAGGTTCAGCAAGGTCAGCGTGGTGGAGGAAGCCGCCGACCGAATTGGCTGAATCGCCGCGCGTGTGTCGTCGACTCTGAGGTGGTCGGTTTGGAGAGGGCGAGGGGGATAGTGATGGGGATGGCGAGGGAGATGGCGACGGGGGTTGGAAGATAGGGTGTGGCTGGAGGTGAGAGGTTTGTGGTTGTTGTATTGTTGGCACAGGAGCTTGCTGTTCTTGTGATGGAGGTTGCTCTCGCTTCTGGGCTTCTTCTCTGTGCTGTATCTGTTCAAGTTGCTCTTCCGCCAGACCATGTTCCGCAGCTCGCTTCTCGTCCAGTTGTTGTCCCTCATCAACAAGTCGTTGCCTTTCGTCCAACAATTCTTGTTCCCTGTCATCGAACAGCCCATGCTTCTCATCCGTCACGTCATCATCCTCTTTTTGAAGCTCTTCCACCCTTCGCAGACCAGGATGCTCATATCTGTGCTCTGCCTGCTTCTCTCGAAGGCTGCCGCCTCTCGAAGGATGACTCTCATTGTCCGGATCAACCAGCTCTGCCGCCTGCGGCTTCATCGGCACCTCGTCTTCACGATCACTTCCCTCCTCGTTACCATTCACGACTCTCAGTCGCTCTCTCGGCACTGTGAACATAACCTGCACCAGCCGCTGCTCTACTGCCTTCTCAATGTCCCAGTCGGACTCGGCCCCAGGCTCTGGTCCTGCGCCGCCAGACATCATAGCACCCCGCTCAACGCCCTCCCAGTCCCGGCGACCCTGCTTCCTCCTAAGAAGCTCGCCGCGCAGACCAACCAGGCCAGGCTCATAGTCACCGCTCACAGGCTCTTGATCAAATGAGCGTCGGACTCCAGACATATCTTCGTGGGAGGATGTAGGCGTACTAGCCCCTGAAAAGACTCGTTTGAGAGAGCCTAGCCATCCATATCCCCGACGCGGTTTCGACTTGGACGGCGACCCGGGTTCCTCATCCTCGTGCCGAGGACCTCGATCACCCATAAGGAGCGAGGGACCTTCGGCTTGGAGAGCGCCGAATGATGAGCGTGCGGTGTTGTAGCTGCTTGACGACGAACTGCCAGGTTTGGGGTGTTCAGCACCAGTAGCTAGGAATGCGGGAGCTAGGGGGTTGAGCTGTCGTGCTTTGGCCTTGATGCTCTCTGCTGCGCTCCGTGCCGATTCGGACAAGTTAGATCCGCTTCGAGATTCGTCATCTCGCAGAGCAGCTGACCGGGTCGAGTTGTGTCTTGTTGGAGAGGCACGACCCTGGCCGTGGCCTTGAACACCTTGATTCTGGCTTCGTCTGCTGTTGACTCTTCCAGGCAATCCTTCTGCGTTATCGAGGTTCTGAGCGCCCTGATGCTGGCTTCGTCGACTGTTCATACGTGCGAGTAGCCCCTCTGCGGCATCAACTTCAGTTACCCAGTCCTGAACCTCGGGATCGTGTCTTGGGCTCTCAGGACTAGGTGTCGCTAATGCTCGATTGCCGCCTCCAGGAGTCAGGCATACGGGGTGAGGGATGTTGTTCTGCCCTGTGCCGGTCACCGGAGTTTGGAAGGGGTCTGAATGAACCTCGGACGTGGGTGTATGAACGGGGGGGTCGTACAAGCCTTGGTGGTGATAGTTATCCTCCTCATCGTCCTCGTAGATTGGATGAATGGGACCTGGGAAACTACCCGGCCGAGGCCCCGTAGGCACATAACCTCCGCGCGAGGGCCTAGGTAGGGACTTGTTTGGGTTCTGAAGCCCAGGAAGACCACCTCGTGCGCCTCTCATCGACTCATAGCCAAGTGATCGGGCAGCGTAAGGGTCGTTTCCGCCATACCAAGGAGCACTATCAAGTCCCCAGGGGTCACTTTCCTCCATCATGTCGGGGTATACATTGTTGTAGTAGTTGGGGTCTTGAGACAGTGCTCTGACGGCTTCATCGCGATTACTGCGGTGTCGCTCCCGTCTCTTGTACCAGCAAAGAGCAGCGATGATAAGGCCAATCAATGCAGCAATACCAAAGCCCAGACCTAGCCCAAGACCGAGCCGCTTCGAGTTTGATCCGCTGTCGTCGTCCGTAGGGGCTTTGTCATTCTCACTGTCCGAGGACGAGTCAGCGAGGGGATTCGTATAGCTGGATCCCCATGAGCCGGATGTGATGTTGTAGAGGCGAAGGTTGCCCGACAAAGCTTGACGCTTGGCTTTTCGACGCGATGATGAAGAGGAAGTCTCCCATCCGCCGTAGACCATCAGCATGTTGCCCGGTAAGACTGCTGCACCATGACCATATAGACCGGCGAAATCGGGCTGCTCGCTGGGAATCTTCCACTGCCATCCGCTATAGGCTTCGCTCATTTCTAGGATGGCAAGTTGCGGCTCGGCAGGGGTATCGACGTCGCCGACCCAGCCTCCGAGAACAACAATTGAGCTCCCATCTTCACTCAGAGTTGCAGTGTGGCCAGAACGACTGTAGACATTATCCGCAGTGTTGGCTGTGCTTCTGCGGCTTGCTATGGAGCCTGTGTCTTTAACAGCAAGATCTGATGTCGGCAGACCATCATCTGGGGCCTGTATGTTCACATAACTCCATGACTCGGCGGGTAGATTCCATACGGCAACAGTGCTCATGTTGATAAAGGCCGACTTGGTATGTCCACCTAGAAGCACGTAGCTCATCTGCTGCGTCACGACGCCAGACTTATTGGTCATCGAGGGCGTAAGGCCGGTCAGAGTAAAGCCGGCAATGGGTGTTCTTGGCCCACCACTGGATGCTACACTCATGCTATACGGCGTGTGTGCATCTCCATTCGTAGGAGCGAGCCTCAGCATCGTCTTGGTGTAGTTGGCATCGCTCTGCCAGTTGGCCGCATCGTCTCCAGACTCGGGCCTGGCGCACATGCCACCGTAGGTGTAGAGAGTCGGCTGATCCATCTCCGGAGCCAAACTGGAAGAGAAGGCAACAGTTCCGCCGAGGAAATAAGGTGCGCGTCGGCGTTGGCTATTGTCGCTGAGACCTCGACGATACCACTCTCCTCCATCTTCGTAATTGAAGCTCCAAACATCTCCCGATCCCGTGCTGCAGTCGCCAGAGTACACGAGTACAGAACCGTTGGCCGTTCGCGCAGCACCAAATGTGGTGCTTCTGGGCTTGTTGTCGAGAAATGGCAGCGTAACCCTACCTGCAGGGCGCTCAAGGCTGACTTGGTCTGCGTTGACGCTGGCAGAAAAGTTGAGAGATCGAAACTCGATACCGCCTGATGCTGTTTGCCGAAAGATGTAGGCCAGATCCGAAGCAGTACAAGGAACACTCTGGTCGACGCAAGTTGGATCAGGCATGAGGATCTCAGTCGGCACGTATGGGAAGGAGTGCGCAGCGGCAGGAGAGGCAAGGAGAGTAGTGAGCAGGATGATGGTAGTGATGGTCATTTTTGGCTGATGTTGTGCCGACCACGGGCTTCTGGAGTTGGCTGTTGAGGCCATTGCGACGCCTGCTGTGTTGAAGCGTGCTGTGCTGCGCTGATTCAAGGCTGATGTGGTGGATATTGTCGTCACTGGTCAAGTGTTGATTTCTCGCCGGGGGATGTTGCTGAAGGTTCATACCATCATCATGGCCAGCCAAGCTCGCAAGCTGAAGGTCTCTCTCTCTCTCTTGATGCTGTTCCTTACTCTCCCTATCTTCCTATCGCTGACTGCCTTTGGTGTTTGGAGGTTGCACTATCCAGGTGCACTTGCACTGTCGTAGCGGCTCCGTGCGTCGTCTGGTGATCGACGCTTTCTCTCAAGGGTCTCTGTGTAATGTCTTGGCCTCGATGTATGCTTTTTGCTTGTCAAGACTTGGAGACTGGTGTCTGTCTATTCGTGGGTTGTAGGTCTTGAGAACAGGCCGCTCATGGGTCTTTGTCCCCAGGTTTAGACTGAAGGTGAATGGGGACCAAGCAGACAGAGGTGAAAGGAGACGAGAGAACCGCGCATGCACACGAGCGAGAACCAAGAGGAGGAAGAGCTACGGCACGTTACAGGGATGGTATGCCTCTAGGAAGCTGTACAAAGAGGCTTGTCTCGTCTTGTCAGTAGCTAGCTTGACAAGCAAGCCATGATTCGCCGCTTTCCGCCTGGTATGGTCCAAGAAGAAGGGCACGAGGCCAATAGATGGCCCGGATTGCAGGCCGAGATATCCATCTTGTTATGATTCTGATGAAGCGTTGCTACGACGACTTGATGGAGGGTTGAATAGATCCTTGGTAGGACGGGAAGAGGGGCAGGGATACGCTATCACATGGAAGTGGAGGCGGCGCCACAGCACCACGACTGAACTTTAACTGATGAGAGCTGGCCAGAATAGGAAATATGTTTATATCAATCATCTGTGCATCGTATCACAGGAAAAAGAACAATAGTTAGCGGCCGTGTACCTACATAGCAATCCGCTTACCGGCAAGCGGGTTGCCTACTTACTTGGTTAGGTAGATACTCCATATGTATATACATCGGTAGAGCATGGGTCTGGTCTGTCTGTCCAAGGTATCCCATCCGGATAGATACTACGTATATATCCCTGTCTACCTGGATTCACCCCAACAACCGCTTACTCTTGCAGTCGTAAGCCCTTCTTCCATCTGTCATCCACTCAGCCACTCAATCAGTGTCAGTGTCAAATGTCTCTCTTTCCCGCCCCGCCCCTCCCTGCATTGTGCCCTTTGTTCCATGTCTCACTCAACTGCTCTCCATCAAAACCAGACTATTCAGCAGCTAAAAACCCTACTGATGATTACAAGGTCGAATCATGCTGGTGGAGTTTTGTAAAGATACGCGATCGTACTAATGCTTGGCGAGCGTCTTTCTATAACTGCTTCGTGCAAGGTGCAAGAGACCTCCACCAGGCCAACACTATCGGACACGGCTCTACATACTACAAGCCATCATCAGGCATGCGATGCACTGTACCCCACTCACCTCTATCTTGATAGACAGAGGCTCAGTAGCGGGTTTTGTTACACATGTGCACGAGTTAAACTATCCGTGGAAAAACCATAGTCATCACTCTTGAACAGGACGTGCTTGCATTAGCATTAGACTTCATTCACTATATAACCGACTGCTTATTCTAACAACCACACAAGACCCCTCATAGACCAATACATCTGTAAGGGCGTCTTGGCACGATAAAATAACACATGACCAAATTCCCCTCCCATCTCCAACGCGCTCAAGACTTGTCCCTCCCTCTTTCTTCCCTCATGCTCTTCAAAACAACACAGCCTGATAGCCGGCATGTGTTCGGGTATCACACAGATAAAATTCATCTCCGCCTCTAATAGTAAATCTTCTCACTCCAGATAGGAGGTCGTGCTCCCTCCGTGTCCCACTCGATGTGGTTCTTGTCGTTTAGCGTGCAACCCTCGTCTGAAATGGGGATCACCTTGCTGGTGTGGAACACCTCCTGCTTGGATACACCGGCAGGGTCTGCGGGGATCCACAAGATGGGAGTCTCGCTTGTGACCGAGGGCGGGAAGTAGGCGTCCCTCTCGACCTCTTCAGTGTACATCTGGTCGACTCCAATAGCGTTCTCATGGGGCACCAGCTGACGCATCGTGGCATAGTCTGCGTAGATCCATGGCTTGAGCCACTTCATAAAGAAGTTACCCTTCTTCTGCACGCTAGCTGCACCACCGGGCGCAAAGTTGCTGGCATCAGGAATCAACTTGCTGACGCCGTTGCGTTGACCGGCGCCGTTGGCGACGGTCGCATCGTGGTGGGCGTGTCCGTCCTCGAGCTCAGAACCTTGGTTGCTTCTCTGAAGCCTTTCTTCCTCAACCTCAAGCGAGCGTGGCAGGCTGTAAAGCAGAGGGTTCAAGGCCTTGGACATGGTGAGATGGAACAGGATAGTAAAGACGAGGAAGGCAGCCATCAGGACAGCGGGACCCGGTGCCTTTGAGATGATGAACATGCCGACGAGACAGACTTCAGCGAGATAGACGCCGACAAAGAGCTGCTTGAGGGCCCGAGGGTAGATGAGGCCGTGGGTGTCAATCTGGGTATCTGTGACGAAGAGAATATTGTAGCGGTACGCGAGGTAGAACAAGGCCATGCCGATGGTCGACCAGAAGAGCATCAGTGGAGCAATAACGGCATAGACAATGCCTAAGAAAGGTTAGCTGGATGGTACGGCCAGGCTGCCAAGTGAAGACTTACTAATGACAGCAATGTTAGTATAGACGGGCAGAAGACTTCCCCAGGTAAGGCTGCTCAGCGTCGTCCACTTGTTGTACATGGCTCGGGGGGTGCCAGCGAGGAACTTGTACAAGAGATTGAAGATGATGCAACCGACAACCTGAGTCAGGACGCTCGTGGCGAGTGTAAGACCCTGTACGATAAAGTAGGAGATGTAGAAGTTGGATGCAGTAGGGATGGAGGATGACAGCATGGAGAAGACCTGGGTAGGATCATTGACAATCGTCACGATGGACGAAACAAAACTGTTGGCAAGTGTCTGGACCAAGAAGACCTGCAAGACCTGGAAAACAAAATAGGCGTTTTGCGTGAAAAGCTCAGCTTGTGAGATGGAAACGCAACCAGCCTGCTTGGCGCACAGGCGCATGAAGACGGGGACGAGCGACATGAGGATAGCGAGAGCGACCGAAGGCAAAAGACCGGAGATGACACCAAGGATGAACTAGGAATGAAATTAGCCACGACATGACATGAAATAGAACAGGCGTTGCGCTTACACTAGGAATATCCTGGATCCAAGTGAGGCCAGGCAGGGTCTTGATGGTGTCGACCTGAGCGATAAAACCAACAATAGCAACAGGAACAGCCCAGAAGATGATGAGGATGGCGATGATTGTGTAAATGACATATCTTCGAATGACAATCTGCCACCAGGGATAGTTCAGACTCTGCCAGACGATCTCGCTCGGCTTGACGCCAATGTGTCGGGGCGCCATGTGAAGGGCATGGTGGTGAGTGGTGGTCTGGAAAGCGGCCTGAGCATCAGACTGGGTGTAGAACTCGACAAAAACAGCAGAGTGCTTCTTATAGTTGCCGGCGAGCCAGTCAGCCTGGGCATTGTCGGCCTTGGGGATAAGTGTCTTGAGCTCCTCGCGGCCCCACTCAATAGTGTCAACCTTCTTGCCAATGAGTCCCAGGGGGCCTGTACGGTGAGTAGGTCGCTTCTTGTTGGGGATCCAGCGAGCGGCGAGATTTCCAGATTCAGGGTCCGCGGGGGCAGAGGCAGCCTTTTCGGCCTCGGGACCAGACTTCTTGATAGCGTTGGTGCGCTCCTTGTTGACCAACTTGAGGAGCTTGACCTCTCCCTTTTCGAGCTTCATAGCAACCTCGTCGCGCTCCTTGATGATGTCGTCCAGCTCCTTGGTCTCGCCGGGAATCCAAACATTCTTGACCGAATCGTTGAAGAGTGTTCGGATGCGCGCCTCGTCCAGGTATTCCTCTGGTACCGAGGTGAAGAGAACAGTTCGAGATGAGATACGCTTAGCGTACTGAGGGGTGAGAAGGAAGGCCTGTCGCACACTGATGTAAAAGATGCACTCGCGCATGATTGTGTAGATGACAAAGCCGTACACGAGCCAGGCAATGAAGCAGTGGGCATAGAGCCTGTTCCTTTCTTTCGAGTCGTCGATGTTGACGTTGCTGTATGAGAGAAGCTCGAGCTCCGTCTTTCCATTGCCGCCAGTGGCATTGACGGGGAAGAGAACGGGCCAGGTGAGGCAGAGACTCACGAAGCAGATGGTGCAGCAGATGCGAAGGAACCGGATGAAGAGGTACGCATCGAGACTCTGATGCTGCAGGGCGTAGGCATCGGGGGTCTTCCAAACGGTGCCAATCCAGTTGAACCAACCGTCTGGTAGCTGCGGACTCCGCTCGCTGCAAGACAGTTAGGATTTCTCACTGTCCATGTTTAGAATGGCATATGAAGACTTACTTTTCGCGCAAGGAGCCCAGATAAGTCCTTGGCGCATAGAAACGTCTGTTGGATTTACGGAAGATTAAGAAGACGGAGAGCAAGACTCCAGTCGTGATGAGGACAGGGACGAGAGTCGAGACCATGCCTGGGATGTCGTTAGTTTTGCGTGTCATTCGCAGGACGTATAGAGAACATACCCGAAAGGGAAGCAGGTTGTGTCCCTCTCGCATCTCCCTGATCAGGGTTCTCTGGGAGGTTCTCCTGCAACCAGCTGATAAAGTTCCCCATGATGGCGGCTCGGCAGGATCTCGCAGACTAGTATGGGATCTATCCGAGTCGTGCGCGGCCCTGGGTTGGGCTGATATGGTACTGGCTCTAACGAAGCTCGTCGATGTCGGCAGATGATCTATGTCGAGAGGTTGAAGAGCTAGGTAGGTAAGCAAGGTACTAGATAAAACCAACGCGGTTGGTATTGTTGTCGCGCGACGACGGCTGCTGTATCCCAGCTCCAAGTATGGAAGCCGCAGAGGGAGCCGTTGGCGGGGCGCAAGCGGCAGATAAATTAACTTTAGAGGCAGGCACGTTCCAAGCGTCAGCCATCCACTGTACACTTGTAACCAAGCAAGCTGGGAGCGAAAAAGCGAGGAAAAACAGCCGACGATGAAGTAACAGTGGACGGGGGCAGGTTATATGTCATTAGCCAGCCATGCAGGGCCCGAATCTAGTACACAGTCAAAGGTAAAAAAGCTGGTTTTCAGACGGAGACGGTAGCTCAGCTCAGTTCGTCAGGTCGCCAGGGGTGTGTGGGTGGAGGAGGAGGCTTGTGCAACGCAAAAGCTTAGCACTAACCTGGGCCCCCTTAATCAAGGTGAAGTCATGTCTCAGCCCAATGCCTGATGATTTGGAAAAAGGCTCAGGGGCTTGCAATAGGTAGCTTTACGGATCTGGTAAATGACTTTTTTATTTTATTTTATTTTAATTTTTTATTATTATTGTTATCATCATCTACTCTTCAACTCTCATATTCTTTGCTCAAAAGTATCTATTAAAACAAAAGGTAGGTGTGTGATATCAGGGTGGTTGACATGCTGGCACGGCATATGAATACGTCACAACGTAACGCCGAGAACTGCACGCTCATCGCCAAGTCCCTGGAACTCAAGGAAACAGAGAGATCCTGATTCGGGCTTAGATCGACACTGGCCACTCTTTGTGCGCTCATCAGCGGTAATTGATAATGGGATGGCGGCCGGTCAATGGCTGATTGACTCTGGTCTAACTAGTCCAGGCCAGGCCAGGCCCCGAATACTGTATAGGTACAGCAAATGCGAAAACCCCAGCCCAGCTGGCCATTGCATTTGCATAGCGTTTATTCATCCACTGTGCTGTGCTGTGCTGTGCCGTGCCCTCTGAAAAACAACCTGACCCTGTGCACGAATTGACCCCCAGCACAGTGAAACGTCAAAGCCGGTAAAGTTTGCCATACGCATGCATATGAAACGGATGCTCCAAAACAAGACCCTGTCTCCGAGAAGGAAGAGTAAAAAAATAAAATAAAAACCACCATCTTTCCTTTCTCCCCTGTCGCCTTAACTTAAAAAAAAAAAAAAAAAAGAACCGAATCTCACGGAATCCACCGTAACCGTGATGCGACCCCAGCTACCCAGAAAGGGTCCTGGCTGGTTCTGGCTTTGGTTTCTGCGAATCGTCTCCTCCGTCTCCCTCGTCTCATCTCGGCTGTTAAAGCTTGGCTGCGGGAAGGGGACCACGTCGACTGCGACGCTGCGCTACTGTAAATAGTCACACTCACTAACTGCGGTGCATGCTTCAGATGATAACAGACGGGCAGACCGACAGACAGGGGCAGGCAGCAACAGCGGGAGCGGCAGCGGGAGCAATGAGAGAGAGAGAGAGAGAGAGAGAGAGCGACAGCCTCCCGTCATGATTCCCATTTCCACGTGGTTGTACAGAATCTAGACCAACATCCTCTTGGGCTAGACCACGCAACGACGTATTAATTCTGTCAATTTCAGCTTGTGTCGTCGTTACGATGCTAAATGTTACCCTCTATCGAACAACGGCACACAGCCACGATGCTCTCCCGTAGACGCGACAGCTTGACAGGGATTCATTGACTCTACCTATCTATGATAGATAGGTACCTGTCTCGAATGTGTGTGTGTGTGTGTGAGTGTAATGTCAGTCAGACATGCAACACCAACACCAACACCAACACCACCACCACCAAAGACGACGCAAACTCCCGCACGTCCTCTTCCCCAAAGTCAATGAATCAATCCCAGTGACGATCTAGATCGGAATGTTAATCGTCTCCCCTTTTAGGATATCTGCCAAGGACGACGCATCTCTAGGCCTGTCTTTCAACACTCGTGGCGCTACCGTTTTCGATCCATCATTTGATTGAAATTGCACCTCGGAGCAGATAGCTCCGGCTCCCTTTGGCTTGAGGGCCTTGACATGGTACAGTTCACTATACAGTTCACTATCGTGATTGACGTCGCCATTTGACGCCAATGACATCAACTATGTATGTAGTCTGGGTTATCCCCCGATCCCATAAGTTATAACCAGCAGCTTCATGTCGATCTGGTCTATAGATGCGATCACATGGGCCAGGACTATTTGTCCTACTGCTAACTAGACTGCTTTGCTTACTTTTACTCTTGTCGATTTCTTGTGGACCATTGAGCTCCAGTGATGGCCCATTCCAATTTCCACCCTGCTTTGGCCCTCTCTCTCTCTCTCTAGTCTGCCCATCATAGTCTACATAGTACGCTCTACAACGACATCACCATTCTTGTCACCGCCCCCCTTTCGCTCTGAAAATGAGTTTGGTAGCCTTTACCTCCTGATTGCAGCAGATGGTGAACGTGAATGACATGGAAAGCAATACAAAGCACACCAACAACAAACAGACAGACAATCCAACAACCTTGAACCCTACCTACAGTAAGTAACCTATGTACCTGGCTCATTCCCCAGAACGCACGTGCCACTGGAATTAGGCGCTAGATGAACCTGGTTCAGCTGAGATGGTCTGCTCTGGTCTGCTCACATTTCTCCGAGGCCATGGCCATTTCAGATGCTCGAAAATGGACCAATAGACTCTTTGCAGTCGGCGCGTGTGAATGGATTGAATTCCCCTCCCTGTTGCCCTACCTAACAAAGGTAATTTCGATCTGTGGTGCATCTCATGCATTGCGATGCCGTTGCCGCAAACGTCGCCCAACAGAGCATCCACGTTACGGCTTCACCAATTGCTTTGGATGTAGATATTGATTGTGCTGCGGCGAGCGTTGTGCTCATCTGTAATGGTCTGTGGCCGTTGAACGCTTGCACAAACTGGTTGGTTCCGCCCATCTCGACCGAGACGACGAGGCCGCCTAGGTAGACTGTTGTTGCAAAAACTGCGACATCCGTCGGTAAATGCTGAATACAGATGCCGGTATCCATGTTTAACCTTGTGGTGGCTTTGGTCAAACATTCTTGATCTACTCAAAGACGCAAAGCATTGTTACCTCAACACACTTGCTGTAGAACAGACACTTTGGATTTTGAATTGGAATCCGCCCTCGTCCCTGCATTGACAGAGATTGCCTCAAGGTGTCGAGAATGGAGGCTGCCAACTCGGGGACATGTAGACTACTTCCAAGGAGTTGATGAATGGCATTCATCTCCTGGAAGTGGACGGTGCCCTTCCACGTACGACCATGACCAGTCCCTGGAGACTGTCTTGGTCTCAGTTGCCCTTCCAGGCTTGGTGTTGATGTTGACTTGACCAAGTAGCTGATGGATGACCAGCTCAGTCGCTGTAAACCTTGACTACGGATTGGAATAGTGGCAAACTAGGGACAAACAATACATTCACCAGACGGCATAAGCACCCAATGAGACAAACAAGCAGCCTTAGTCTTCAACAAATCGTGCAGCAATGCTCATCACATTCATGAGGTCGAGTCAAAGTTGTACGTAAATAACAGAGCGACAAGCACAGACCTGTAATGATACTTACAACATGCCGTCTTTGAGTATAGTCGTTGATAGCTTATACCACCATCGCCCTCGATTATCGGTATTCCCGACATCTTCTTTCACCCTTTCAACAAAGGATAAATAAATAAATCCACCTTTATAGAAAGCTCGTCCACCACAAGTTGCGGCTATGCTCCTTCAACAAAGAACCGATTTCTTTGTCCTCTGGACAGCGTCACATCGACCAACAATCCCTACATTCTCCAGGCTCGGAGCAAACCATGTACTAGTCTATGGCTTTTGATCATGCTCAAGAACAAGCTTGGTCATTTAATTTGAAAGAAATCCTTCTCTTGTAGTTCCCAACCTCTCTGCAACCTCGTATCAAGGCCTGTTAGCTCTCTTCCACCATCGCAATGGCATCTCATCGAGCCGCTGAGAAGCAGCAGGAAACGGTCGAGCCTCTTCACATCGCCTCGAATCCCTATGCAACCTCGTACAAGTCCACCTGGACCCTTCCAGGCAGCGGTTTCCTGGACCCAGATGAGCGGGATCTTGTCCAGAACCTCAACTGCTCCTACTTTTCTTCTGGTCGTGCGCCGACTCTTCTCGCCCTCAAGAAACATGCACAGTCTCTCGTCAACATCATTCGCAAACTCGCGCCGTCTAGCGGTACTCTACCTGTGGGCACAAGCGACTTGGATGATGGGGGTTACGAATTTGAGAAGAACGAGGCGTTTGACTGGCTAAACAACCTCGATGTGCCGTATGAGAATGATGATCCTTCGCATCACGATCCGCTCTGGGCCCTGAAGAATACTGTAAAGACAGACTCCGAGACTGATGGCGTCCAACATCATTGCCCCTTGACCAGGGTCGAAGACACCAGCCGTTGGGCTGAGAAGGGCGCGACACATCGCCCTTATATGACGCATCACGATCTTGTCATGCATGCAAACGAGTGCCTCGAGATCCTCGACCACGAGTACTCCTCGACCGGCGGTCTCATGTCTATTCTTCCTATCGAAGATGGCGACGCCGAGGACAAGAATGAGAGCCAAAAGTTGTCGGCCGAACAGATCAAAGGTGCACGCAACAGTATCCTCGGCCAATGGCTTCTACACCATCAGCATCTTGTCGCTCGCATGCACGAACTCGAAATCAACTACGCAAATGCTATCGATCTGCTCGCAGGAGAAGCCATCATCCCGCACCAGATCCTGCGCCGCTCCGGCACAGATGGTATTTCGGGGGGCCATGAGATTGCATACCCGCAAGATAGATACGTGCTCACCAACGCGGGCGATCATGTTACGGGCTATATTCACCGACTCATAGACGTAGCTGAGGCGCAGATTGAACAGAAAGAGAAGCTCTGGAAAGCAAGCGGTGTAAGCGGCGAGCGAATGTGGCTTGAAGAGCGAGGAGGAAAGGTCTACGCCAAGGGCATAGTGCCCATTGATCTCCTGACTCGCTTCTACCGCATCAAGGGCAAAGGGCATCAGTCGCCTCTCTTTGTCATTCCCGCTGCTGAGCAGCATCCAGGCGTGAGGCAGACACGACTTGCTGAAGAGAGGCCTACCGTGGTGTCTGTCGTGACCCCGACCTGGCCAGAGCGTGTGTCCAACCTGGAGGCCAAGAACAGAGACCGGCTGGACAAGGCTGAGAGGACGGATGCCCTGAACCGGGCGTTGGTTCGTGATATGGCGGAGATGAAGGATGTGATGGCTGTCAAGGATGCAGAGCTGAAGCGACTGAACGAGCAGCTAGCTGCGTATCAAGAGGGCATGTCTCAATGAGGGGGCTGCTAGAAGAGCGGAAGTAAGAGTGAGGTTGTATTGCCAAGGGACTCGATGACGATGAGAATACTCCGTGCAACATCAGATATGTAGCCAGTTTATTAAAGAATATTTTGTCTATCAGTGCCGCCGCCGCCATTACCTTGTCACCTATTCTCAGAGCATCTCGTACGTCTTTGAAGACCTTCTCAGCCATATATGCAGCGTTGTCATCCAAGCTTTTGACGTTTATCAATACATAAAGCAGTTATGAAAAGTCACTTCTCCTTCTTCCGTCAATCTCCATCGTCAGCCGAGGCGTCAGGGGGGAACTGAACCCTTCAGTTAGCCGGGCAATCCAGCTCGGCTGCTTTAATCATGTCCGCCGCCTGGCATTGTCAGTGCTCGTCCATCCTGGTATACCAATCGAATACACACCTTTTCTGCGATAGCATAGACAGCAGCTTGCAGATGAGCTGAAGGAATCAGAGGCATGATACTAGCATCAGCAACACGCAGATTACACGTCCCATATACCCTCAACTCAGAGTCAACAACGCCCCCTAAATCCAACGGCATCATGGCTGCTGTTCCCGAGGGATGATTCTCTGTTGCCATCCCCTTGAGGACTCGCTGCATCAGTGCTTCGCCATCTGTCGTGTTGAACGCTTTCTCCGGCTCCGACATCAGCAGCTTTAATGCCTTGGTCTTGATCAACTTCATGTTTACCTGAAGACCTAGAACGATGATCTCGCAGTCGATAGGATCGGAGCAGTACCGTGGATCGATTACCGGCTGATCAAAGATGGAAGACGTCGAGGGTCTGACAGTACCACGGGAGAAGATCTTTTGAGCAGCAACACTAAGCTGTCCCCGGGAATTGGCCATGATCTCAAAGATGCCGGTGTCACTGCTGAGTATCTGCTGTTGGAGTATCTTCTTCTGGATCTCGTAGCCTTTCTGGACCGATAGAGGAGCGTCAGATGGGATCCCGTTTCCGGAACTCTTGTTGATGAACTGCTCATCATTTGTCACGGACTGAAGACTTGGAAAGGCGACAGTATTGATGAGAGGTGCCGTCCAAGGACCTAAAACCTGTTAGCTTGGGTATTTTGTCAAGACACATTCGATCCCACCTGTTCGGGTCTGCACATATTTGTCAGCGACTTTGTTGTATAAATCATCGACTATATCGCTTCTTGTAAAATAGGTAGTGTTTCGATCTGAAAGCAATCAGCACTAGTTCCCTGGAGTGAGGACAAACATACAGTAGTATCTAGCACGTATCATAGGATGGTCTTGTAGATTGTGCCCAACGCCAGGAAGATCAATCTTGACTGAAATATTGAGTGCCTCTAGGGCATCTTTTGGCCCGATCCCAGATATCTGGAGCAGGCTGGGCGTGAAGATGGCTCCGGCTGAGACGATAACCTCTCTGATGCAGGCAATGGCCCTGACTTGAGCGTCTCTGTCTTGTGCAAACTATTCATATAGATCAGTAGTCCATCTAGTATTGCCTATCAACTCAACCATACCTCAACCCCGGTGACTCGGCGACGGGCGTTGGAAACTTCAGAGCTGTCCATGAGAAGCCGCGTAGCAGTTTGTCCTGTGATAATGTGCAGATTGTATCGATGAACTGCGGTGTTAAAGTGAGCTTCCCTGGCATCAGACCTCGTCTGCTTGTCAGGATGCATGCTTGAGGGGACAAATGTAGCTCCTGCGGCAGTTCCGTTGTTTATATCGGGGAGAATTGGTACGCCTATCTCTGCGAACCCATCCAGCACGTTTTCTTGGCCACGGGTCAGTTTCTTGTGTTTTTGTTTCTTGGAGTGCCTTTCTACGACCTACTAGACTGGCTATAGAAGAATCGAGGATACGAGACATGTACCGAGCCATCGTATCCATGAACAGCTGACTCTGGATAGATGTGAAGTTTCTCGGCATCCCACGGCTCAACATTGGAACTGAATTTCTCAGACTGCAGCATGTCAGCTTTGACATGTCGTTTTTGCATAGATAATACCTTCTTGAAGTATGGGAGTAAGTCATTCCACGACCAACCCTTGTTCCCCAACTGTTCCCAGCCGTTGTAGTCCGAGACAGAGCCTCTAGACCAACAAAGTCCGTTGAAAATGGAACTTCCGCCAATAACCTTTCCTTGAGGGAAGCTCACTGCCTGACCATTGAGATACTCTTGAGACTTTGTGGTCAAGTTCCATTGGTATTCTTTCCACCCAAAGGACCCGATTGTCCCAGGAACGGGAAGCAGACCACCGGGGATTGAAAGGTTCCTTGCATTGTCCCTGAATAGAGATGTCAGTTGTTGACGATTGGAGATGTTCCATGAGTAGCATACAAGGGGCCTGGTTCAATAACAAGTACAGAAACTCCCAGATACGTTAGTGAAGATCTTCAGCCGGTCCTGGATGCAAGATACCTTCAGGATTCTCAGAAAGGCGGTTCGCAATGGTCAGCCCAGCCGTGCCACCTCCAACAATGATGTAGTCGTAGGCACTTCTCAAATGATCATCTGTAGTCTCTGGAGTAATGTGCAGGGCCTTGGCCCTTGAACAGAAGAAAAAGGCCAGGAAGAAGTTTTCAAACAGCATCGTGACGATGTTGCTGAGGACATGCGTGGGGTTAGCAAAGACACCTCTTGAGGCGTGAAGGGGATTATTATCACAATGGCTGGCTCACACATCCATGGATCACAGAAGAATGCAGATAAGTGCCTTTGGAGCACTCTAGTATCCCTTGCCATGTCAGAGGGGGACAGCCTCAAGGCCAGTGTACTCCTGAAGGCTACTATGCCCCTTGTATATGTGCCAGCCCCCTTTCTCCCCGTCTTAGAATGAGTTGATTCACTGCACGTCCTAGTATGCATACGGTGCTAGGGGTAGGTTTGTATCTACCTGGTCATGTGTATGTTCCCTTCCCAGCTTATATTCGCAAGTCGAAACGCACACTACTCCAACGACCCGGACGGAATAGCTTACTAGAAGATCTGTAGAGGCCACAATCTTCAACACTTTAATTAACAGCCAAGGGGCCATTTTCGAAACAAGTTCTTGTTTGTTTGTTGGTCGCATCGCCACATTCCATCTTTTACCACCACTGTCTCAGCCTCCATTTCCAGACGAGCGATATGCCCTTTAGATTCATGGCTCAAGGATAACAATGTCTCCCTGGTCCCAGATAAACTAGAATGTGTCCACAGCTACACAACCCCAGTATCTCGTGTTCCTGACGAATCTAGAATACAATATGTAATCGCATCAAACGCCAAACCTGTAAACACCGTCTAGTGCATATGCACTGTTAGAGTGGTGAGATAGCAGTATAAGCACATTACTAAGCCGTCTATAAACATATTCCTCCCGCAACGCCAATCAAGTCATGGTATTTGTCACCATCTTGAACAGCCAATATCAACTCCATGATGCTGCCGATTTCAAGACGATATGCATCAGGCTTTTACAAAACTCCATCTATAGCCTCAAACACAATACAAAATCCCCGTCGTTGCCTTCATCTCGCTCCTCCCTTTCTCCTCGAAGACTATGTTCCGCGATACCTGACTCTCAGCTCACGCGATGCCGCCAGGAAGCGCTCGTTGGCATATGCTCACCTCGGCAACTGTAACTTGTGTCCACGGGAATGTGGCGTCGATCGATATGAAAAGACTGGGATGTGCCTCATTGGAGAAAAGGCAAAGGTCAATACGATTGCTCCCCACTTTGGCGAAGGTCAGTCTGTGCCCTATGCATATGTTACACATGCTTGCTACCCCTTGCATTGCAGCTCAACCTTGGTCCTGTATCTATCATATTGTTATTCATGTGCGGCTTCTGACTAGACCGATCTAGAACCTTGCATCCAGGGCCACAATGGCAGCGGTTCCGTCTTCATGAGCGGCTGTAACCTCAGATGTATCTTTTGCCAGAACTATGATATTAGCCATCAGCGTAACGGGATGGACCTGTCGCCTGAGGATCTTGGAGATTGGTATATTAAACTGCAAGACGTCGGCAGTGTTCACAATATCAACATTGTTACCCCGGAGCATGTCGTTCCGCAGGTGGCGTTGAGTATCCTCCATGCCAGGGACCGTGGCCTGACAGTTCCTATCGTCTACAATACGTCGAGCTTTGACTCTCTAGCATCCCTCCAGCTTATGGATGGCTTGGTCGACATCTATCTGGCTGATTTCAAGGTGTGGAAGCCAAGCACCTCCAAGAGGCTACTCAAGGCCGACGACTACGCCGCAACGGCCAAGGAGAGCATCAAGATGATGCACGCGCAAGTCGGCGACCTGTGCTTCACCGGAGATGGCATCGCCAAGAAAGGTTTGTTGATCCGCCATCTTGTTATGCCAGGCAAAGAGGACGAAGGGGCCGAGATTATGAAGTTTCTCGCAAACGAGGTTTCCTCAGATTGCTTCGTCAACATCATGGAGCAATATCATCCAGACGCTCACGTCGGAAAGCCAAAGCGATCCAAGAACGATGACAAACAAGCCAATGAGGGGGTCAGGTATGCAGAGCTCAATCGTGCTGTCAACAACCAGGAGATCTCCTCAATCCGGAAAGCTGCCCAGGAGGCTGGGCTTTGGCGGTTCAACGACCCACCAGGACATGATGGGTTTGCTATCTGATGAGGAGCAAGCTGCCTTTCTTTTGACCATTGGGTAGCATTGAGGCTGAACCATGCCATGAGGCTTCCAATCCAAACCAACAACGGGGACTAAGAACGCCACCACCTGGTCAGAGCAAGCAATTGACCAGTAAGTTCTATTGAACTGAACTGAGGCAAACCGGGTGACCCAGCCGTTCTAGACCCAAGATGTGTCTTTCCGCATGACCCCTGACCAACTGAACAAGACGAGAAGCCGAGACCCTATTGATCAACCTGCATTGATGACTTGCATGTGGCAACCAGGCACGGATCCTACCAACAACCAACGCTCTGCACTAGGAGAAAAGCTTCCAAAGAAATGCCAAGCCATGTGCTCAGAAGTCGCTGTTCGCTTTGTTGAGGAGGCAAATCGCGACAAAGCGTCCAAACCCCTCATCCCCGATATAGCCGTTCTTGCCATGGTCTTTGTGAATGGGAGCATAGGGTAGGGTGATGGAGAGTGAATATCTAGCAGTGATGGGTGCTGTTTCTCTCGTAGAGAACATTCCTTCTTTACTACCATCAACAACATGAGCACATCATCTATCAGCATGAATGCAACCTCTACAGCAACTCATAACATGGTGCAACTACCACCAGTGGATACGAGAATTGCTCCCCTTCCCGAGGAGTTGATCGTTGTTATCCCCAAGCTACAGACATACTCTATTCTTCCACCTTCACCCAAATCCCTCCCGGATACTCCAATCTCCAATCCACCCCCCAGAAAGAAGCACCGTCGACGTTCAGGCTCTCAACGTCGCTCCCCACAGGCACAGGCAAGGCAACAACCTCATGCCAACAACAGCTTCATCTTCTCGCCCCGGTCTTTTGAAAGCCTCTATATCGAACGTGCGTACTTGGCCAATTCCCTCCAGCAACAGGCCGGTCGAGCTTCAGAGCTCACGAGGCAGTACTGTGCGGTAAATCTACAGCTCTGTAACCTTGAAGGCGACAAGGGACGACGCAGACTACGAAAGCAGCTGGGCATGCTAAAGTCCAAGATCAACCACGCGGCCGAGCAGGAAAAGGTCGTCTTTTCCCGCCTGGGAGAACTCTACCTTGAAATTCAGAGCCGTGAGACGTGGGCACATGCCTGGACTGCTGAAAGCCCAAGTATTGCAACGCCTTTCGGCTTCAGTCCCATGTCTTGTGGCCTGCCTACTCCTACTACGCCCTTGGGCGGTACATCTGCCGATTTTGTCCCTATGGGCTACTTCGGCGATTTTCAGCATGTTTCTGAACCGTTTTACCCTCAAGAGCAACCAAATATGTATGGTCTAGAGACTGTTGACGAGGCCGGTGAAGATCTCTTATGCGGTCCTGACTCGAGCTGTGAAAGCGCCTGGTCAGAGACCACTCCCGCAACTCCGGTCGCTGTGGACATTGCATTCATCGAGACGAAAGAGTGCGATGTGAGTATGAAGGAGGGGTTGGATGATCCTTGCTTTGTGGCGGTTAGGGAGAGACGACTCAGTCTGCCCTGTCTCCAAAGTGTTTGGCCAGAGGAATAGGATGGTGGATTTGTGCTGTCAATGTATTCACTATACAAAGGATTGACATACAACTTGGTCACAAAACAAGCTGTAAGCTATGTGTAATGATACTAGGAAAGGCATTGTCATTTTATCATTCATAGCGTGTCAACCTGGCGTTTAACATGCACCTTTACTAAGTCTTATTGTGTGGATATATATTCTCAAAAGGATATCGCTAAAGCATCAGTCTATCAATTACTCAAACCCCCCTACGCAAACTCTCCAAACTGTCCATCGTCAAACCCTAGATCCTTGGCCGACTGCTTCTGCTGCTTATCATCCTGCGCACTCGGTGGAGGCGGTAACGAGAACCCACCCGATGAGCTTGGCCCAGCAGGCGGAGGCGGTAGCGCAAAAGACTGAAGATCGCCTCCCGAGTTACCAGCTGACCGAGTGTCTTGCTGTTTCCGCCTGCCAAACTTTGACCCGCCAAAGCTCACCGTGATAGTCTCGCCGTCCTTGAGGCTGTAATCCCTGTGCTCCTCCTTCTCCTTCGCCGCAGCTGGCTTGCTCTGCTCGCCCTCCCAGCCCAACGCCTTCCTCGCCTCTTGAAGCGCAATGCTCAGATCAAACGCCTCACTCCTCTCCTCAAAGCCAATACCCAGCACGGCGCGTCTGCCCTGCGGATCCCGCACCGTAAGAGCAAAGAAGCGACTACTGTCCAGCACAGGCTCGACAACACCTGGGGCCGTGTACGGAGCCGCGGCAAAGAGCTGGCCCGAAGAAGCATCCTCGAGCACGGCGTCGACTTTGAGCTTGTTGGTGGACGAGGCGGATTCGTAGGCTGTTTCGACGACGCGCAGACGAGCGGTGAAGATATGGCGCTGGGGCTCGGCGGTCCAGGAACTGGCTGAGTAGCCCTTTGTAGAGGTCAGAGGAGGGATGTTGTAGACGTGGACGGCGTTGGCAACAAAGAGGATGCGCTGGATGGCGTCATTGGGAAGGACGGTGCCTGTTGCGGGATCGAGTAGCTCCATTGATAGATGAGTTGATTTTTGGGGTATATATAGGAGTTTTTTATTTATTGAATCAGGTAGAGTGTTTGGAGTAAGTTGAATCTGAATATGATGATTTGGGTAGAATTGAGGTTCAGAATGGTCTGTAGAAGACGAAGCCGGAGACAAGGGCATTGAGTTACGGAGCGGTGGAGGGGCAAAGCAAAGCGCAGGGCACATCTGGTTCTGCGCTTCGCTGTAGGGTAACCAACTCACTTGCAGGTGGTGACGAAGCCATGGTACAAAGAAGACCCTATGAATTGTATAACGTAGCTCGTTGAACGGAGGCGGAGAATAAAGCAAGATCCATGGCTAACGAGCCTATGTTTTCTATAGTATTACTTCCTTTATTTTGCCTCATACGTTTCTATCCTACCAGATACAACAGTAATGCTCAAGAACCAAGTGCATAGGTATAGGCGTTGCAGGGGACATTCCACTAAAACCAGTCTTGAGGCCGTCACCTTCGGCCCCGCTCCCCACTTCACCCCGCCAAACCAGCTCCGAGAGGCCCTGACTCACCACGTCAAAAATTCCCCTCTACGATATTCTAGGCTTGGGAATAGTATCACTTTACACCCAGCACGTCTCCTCAATACCTCTCGCATACCCTTCACAATGGCGACTGTCGATACAACAGGTGAATACTCTGACCGCGACCTCCCTACAAGTCTGCTGACTCTCGAAAGCCGTCGCTCCGGCTGAGCAACAGCAACAACAACAACAACCTTCTTCCGCCAACTTCGAGTCCGTCTTACCTCCCGCCTTTTCGACTATATTCTAACACCTTACAGCATTGTCGAGACATACCGCAGCCTCCTAGACTCAGACCCCTACCTCACCAAACCCGTCGCCGCCATCGAATCCCTCATCGCCCTCCTCAACGCCCACCCTTCCACAACTGTCTTCGAAATCCTCGACACCGTAAAAGCCCACTCGGACCGCCTCAAAGCCTCCGTCTCGAACCCCGTACCCCTCTCTGCCGGAACAGATCTCTTCCTTCAGTATCTCGTCTCCTCGCTCCGTCAACAGGACGGTAGCTTCGACGCCGTCCGCCAGCACCTTCTCCGCAACGGCCGTCTCTTTGCCCAGCGCGCAAACGCCGCGCGCCAGGGCATCGCGGATGCAGGATGGAGGCTAATCCATGAGGGGCAGTGTATTCTTACACATGGTGCTTCACGCTCTGTCGTGGGTATCCTGGAGCGTGCGGTGCAGAATCTCGGCGCGGCCAAGTTCAAGGTTATTTATGTACGAGAAGAGACCCGCGTCGAGGAGAGCGATCGCATAGTACGCGAGCTCCGCTCAAAGGGAATCCCCGTCGCTGAGATCGCAGAAGCTTCGGTGGCGTATGTTATGGGTTTGCTGCGCCAGGTCAACATGGTGATTGTGGGCGCTGAGGCCGTTACATCCAACGGAGGTATCATCTCACGCATGGGCACTCTGCAGCTCTCCAAGCTGGCAGCTCAGGCCAATCTGCCCTTCTACGTCGCTGTCGAGACGCACAAGTTTGCACGCAAGTTTGTTATGGATCAGCGAGATATTGGCTTCAAGCAGGATCTGCTTGACTTTAGTATCGATACCAAGAGCAAGGATATTGTTGACGCTGTCGACTTTACTGTATGTATCCCTTGACGTAAGCCCTTTGCGGAGTTACTAACAAGTCTCCCATAGCCTCCTGACCTCATCTCCAAGCTCATCACAGAGAACGGGATTAAGCTTCCAGGCTATGTGTTTGAGCAGCTCCTCGACATCTATGGCAGCCTCAACGGTTGAGAAATTCAGCAGAATGTGATTACATAACGTCGTGCCCATCATGGCTATCGGAAATTATTAAAATTCAAGAGGCAAAAGCACTTGTAGCCAGAATGCTGTATCTTGACTCACCGAGATCTCATCTCCAGATCCGGCTTTGCTATCCTCGATGGAAACTTAGCTTATGGCGTTTTGGAGCTGGAAGAAGGCCAATTGTCGTGCCCGAGTCATTGACTCAAGCGTCGTCTAGACTTGGTACAGACGTCGCATAACCGAGACACCATGACGTTGGAAGAGCACTTGCTACCACACCAATCTTTGGGTTTGGCAAAGGAGTTTAAAAATCAAGGGCACTTAGAGATCACTAAAGAATACTTTACTTTCTGAGGGAGTGACAATCCTTCTCTTCATCCGTCTTGTGTCAATTTGGACCTAAAATAACAGCATAGCCCTGATTGTACTTAAACCCAGTCAAACCCGACCATTCGTTTATGATAGGAGACTCGTGAAAAAGGCACTCAAGCATCCCGTACCAGTCTGGCACCCACCCATGCGTAAGGATAATTCCTCTGGTACCAGTTTACAAAACTCGCCCGTCCTGCAATGCGTGGGTGCGTGGCCCATGAACCGCCTAAGACGACGTTGTGCTTACCATCAAAAAAGTCGGCCGTGTACAATGGATAAAGGGACATGGGTTCAAACCCCTCGTGTCGCTCGAGCTCTGAACTCGTCCACTCCCACACACCACCCATCTCGGCCTGGCCTGCGAGTCTGTTGCCCCTGGATGTGACTGGCACAGGATGCCAGTGGCGGAAACCGACGTTGGCGTCGGTTAGGTCAAAGAACAGCTCGGAAGAGCCGTCCTTGACCGGAGTGGAAGAGGGTGACGGCGGGGTCTCTTCAACACCATCGTTGACGAGATGACTATACGACTGTTAGTCAAGGGTAACAGCATCTGGTGATTCTGCGCTTACCCATTCACTGCGGGAACTGTCTTTGACAGAATACGCCCAGCTTCGGCCTTCTTCTGCTTGTTGACGTGTGCGTAGATGCTCTTTGCTTCTTCAAAGGTAGGAATTCTGCCACCCATCCACGTGGCACAACCTGAAAGTTCATCGTACGAAGCGAACACAGGCCAGTCTAGTGCGTACTTGAGAGGTACTAGACCATACATGGTTCTGACAAACTTATCTTGTATGAACGAGACAGGGACTTGATTTGTGGAATGTCCATTTCCATTTGCGTATTCCTGAGATTTTCTATTCGAATCACCATTGATATGGTTGCCATTGGCAGTTCCATTTGCTGTGTTAGACGGGGCAGAAGACCAAGAAGCTGGGATTTGGCCAATCTTGGAATTGTACAAGTATTGAGCGTACTGTGGCCTGAATTAGATACTTTCAAATCTTTTGTGGTCATCATCACATACCTCTTCGTTGGTGATAGCTCGACCTTGAGCCTGGAAGGCATGTACCTTTGCTTCTCGCGCGGGCTTCTCATTGTCCCTTTAGGAGAAATCAGTTGATATTCCTCGAGTCAAACAAGGAGACTTCAACTCACCAGCCAAAGTGGCGTGAAGGATCAGTGCCATCCTCAGGATCATCCAATCCCAGTGTTATTGTCTGTTCGGGAATATCAAACCACTGGTTCGGGACTCTAGCATCGTAGGCTTCCTGAGCTATCTTTGCAAAGTCAGGCTTTACTGTATGTGGCGGTGGCAGAGTCTTGTCGCTTTGAAGCATCATGTAGAGCAATGTCTCGATATGCATCAGCTCGTGTTCAAAGCCAACCCAGATAGCGCGACCAATGTGTCGAGGAATCTTGTCCGCGCCATCCTTGTACAAGTTTTGCAAACGAGATCGGACTCGTGCTTGGTACGCCGTGATCTCTTCAACCGGAGGCCATTCGTCAGGGATCTCGGAATGAGTATGGCATTGCTCGGGGTTGTCTACATCAGGATCGATTCCTCGCTCAAAGATTGAGTAGTAGGTTGCAGGGTCAGTTGGAGGCTGACCAGTGGTCTTTGTCAACTGGATATCGAGGAAGGTTGGGATATGGCCCAGATAGAATATGCATGCATTTCGCAGCTTGATGGGTTTCTCCTGGAGCTCTTCATCGGCAATCATATCTTTGGTCACAATATCCCATGCTTTCCAAAGTGCCTGCCAGTCCTGGAGTGTTGGAAGCGGCCCAGCTGCGTAGAGAGATGGAATTCGACTGAACGGCATACTCGATTTTTTCAACATATGAAGCCCTGTGAAGTTGTCAGTCCCCTCTTGGTACTTTCATCACAGTCTCTCTGTATCTCTTCAGTTTCTAGCATGTGCCCCCACGTCATCCTGGGTGTCTAACTCCCCGAACCAGTCTAATGTCTGCCGGCTGGGCTCGAAAGGGAAACCTCTCCTTGTGCCGCACTTCGCGGGGTATGCATGACCCCAAGGCCTCAAATCGCAAGTCTCAAGAGTGGGCTCATGTATCACGAGGGGATACGACTTACCATACTCGTCTTCCCGGCTCCAGCGACCCGTCTCGGTCAGCCCTGCCAGCCTCCAAAGCCTTATCCGTTCTTCCTCGGAATACTTGAGGCTTTGTTCGATCGCGACACGCTCATGTGGCATGACCCTCGATCCAAGAACGTCCGTGGGTTGGGTAGGAGCAAGGAATGCCTGGTGTCGCCCTCCTTCTTCATCGTAAACGTACTCGCCAATGACTCTCCATTCGTTCACGTTGAAAATGTTTTCGCCACAAATATCATTGGCGTTTTCGAGTCCATTAAGAATAAACCGGTGGATGTTGTTAGCTCCCGAAACGTCATAGAGGGCTCTTGTCAGCTTACTGATGGGTTAGACCCTTGGAGTCTGCACCAGAGAAGTGCGGCATTAGCATGACTTGTGAATTCCTCTTTTCATCTTCACGTACCATTGTATGCATGGCTGTGGCATTGTTAGGACTGGTAATATCGGGACACTGCTAACTTACTAAACCTTGGCTGGGTTGCTACAAGAGTCAACTGCCACAATCATTGAATCAGATGGCCTGAGAACCTCTGAGAACCCCCCCAAGAAGTCGGCCGCTTCAGCCCGGGTGAAATTGCCTATCATCTCATCATTAGATTCATGACAGACTCAAGTTATTGACAGAGACGCACCGATACTGGAGCCAAGATGAAGGATGCACTTGGAACGGCTTGTGAGAGAGGGGTGCTTGAGCCATTCCCTCCCATCATCGTAAGTGCCCAAAAGACCGTGGCACGAAACATGTTTAAAATCAGGTACCTGAGCCAGTGTACGCTCAAGTTCTTTGCGAGATAGATCTAGAGCGAAGTATTGGATAGGCTTCGCGATCTCCTCAAAAGCCTGCAAAAGCAGACAGACCTTACGGAGGTTCCTTGGGTTCTGTTAGCGACTGATAGTTTATATGCTTGAGAATCGACCAACCCGCTTCCCAACTCGATCACCATGGAACCCTCCGGAATTTGACTGGCAATTTCCGCAGAGGACCGTTTCAGAAGCTCGATCTCATAGTTTGTCAAGTAGTACTCATCCAGATACGTGATCTGAGTTGGTATGAGCAATAGTAACGGGGGAATCTCTTGGCGGAATCAACATACGTCCTCGAATAGTTGTAATCCTTTTTCGTTGTATAAGAGGAGCGTAGGAAGCTTCCTTGGGCCATCATCAGGGTTGAACATGGAAGCCACCTGGTCCTTCAAGTTGATCTCGACATGTTCACCGCGAATATCAATGATACTGGGCAAGTCCGGGGATGGCTTGTTGGTAGTCGGCTTTGTCCTTTCAGAGGCAGCTTGAGATGCGGTGATGGAAGGCATTGTAAAGCAAACGCAAGTTAGAACAAACAGAGCAAGACTTCAGCCTTAAAACAAGATGTTTTTCAGAGTCGAGAGGATGGGGAAACGATAGTTTATAACCCACAACAAGAGTTGCCTCAAAGGGCGTGGCTCTGGTCAAGGTACCCAGCAGCCCTCCCACCATCCCAACATGTCCGAGGTAGCTGAGGCTCTCTACCTCATCAGTGGAGAGGAGCTCGGGCGACTCCTCATCTGCTGATAGAACCGGCCAAAGAACGCGGGGAACACTACACTATTCTTGGTTCGGTGAATCGTCATTGTATCAAATTGGCAAAGAATGAGACTCTAGGCCAGGAACCATGGTCCACTTGGAACATCATAAATGGAAAGCCGGCTGTGCCTCGCAAAGCCAACGACCCTCCGTTCCGCAGGGTTCGGTGCGACGGAAGCCAGGTACTACATGATCAAGCCCTGCGGTCCTCTCCATGTGAACCATTTCGAAATACGTTTGTCATGACATGCATCCCCAAACTCGCAACGCCTGTGGAGTGAGAGTGGGAGAGATCGGGAACTGGCAAATCAGTGTGTCACCAGAATCAAGCCCCACGCCCCACGCGCGTGGGAGGTGATGTCGATGTGGAAAAGCTCACGAGGCGAGCTTGAGCCTTTGGCGAGAGGATCGATCAATTTGGGGAGGAAAATGATGGTGCCGGATCTTTTGTTCAGTGTCGTCTGGGTTTAAATACCTATGAATGGCACTCATCGTTGTTCGAAATTTCAGCCTTGCCCTGCGTTATTCGACCGTTTACCCCAGATATTTGACGTGATGGAGATCGGTACATTAGGCCGTGTCTAGGCACGACTGTCCCCTCTTCTTGACGGTGCTCGTTTTTGTCAAGGATCTCTTACAGGAGACCTCCGTGTTTCTTTAAGCCACGCGTACATAAGCCCAGTCTCACAAAAGAAAATAAAACCGGTTTGTACGGGTCATCGATTTGTCTGCTGTCGTCGGCACATGGAACAGGATTCGTCGATCATCAAGATAAGATGGAACTTAAGACGCCGGGCGCTGTGAAGCTTCCGGGAATGCCAGCTTTAAGACCCGCGTGGTACCTGTGCCGTCCACTAAGACAGCTTGATTTGGAAGCATCAGCCAGGGGATAAGCAGCTGGCACAGTGGCTTGCAATCACCAATGCTTGACCATAGTGACTTGATTGGGACGTCATGCCACAAGCTTCACCCAAGCTCAAGCTGTCGTGTAACCTCGAGCTCCATATCCCACGCCGCACGACCTGGCCCGTCCTCGACCGATACCGGTTCGTTTTGCCGACCGTATGCGATTCGGACCGGGCTGTCAATGTTTGTATTAGGACGGTGAATTGTAATCCGTTGTTCACGTTGGTCAGGTGGTCGTCATACGTTAGTGTAAGAGCATGGCTAAGAAGACTGCTGGAAATAGCAAAGCAGCGCAGATATAAACGAGAAGAAGAAACAAGGTAAAGGCAAAAAGAAGCGAGTATCTGTGATATCAAGAGATGGAGAAAGGAAACAGATGCGAAGAGTTAGCAGCGGATGTCTTATGTAGACGGTAGAGTAGGTAGTAGACTAAATATATTGAGGTGGGTGCTGACCAGGTTGCTCTTACCTTAAACTCCCTCCTGTCCTCCAAGCTACAGCTACCTACCTTATCTGCAACCCTTCCATTTTCTATGTTTTTACAAGTACCTAGGCATATGTGCCTTATCTGATAGTACCTATAGATTGACTTCTTCCCAAGGCCTTCCTTTTATCCATAACATGAGTAGGTAGGTAGGTACTTACCTAGGCAAGGTACCGAGGTAGGTAACGCTCCCAGAGCCAGTATCCGCAGGAGTTTCATCATCTCAATATTAGCACAGTAATCAACCCGGTGTAATCATACCGGGTGATATTCTTGCTCTAGGACAAGCTCGCACACCGAAACCAACATATGTTGAGACGTATATCAATGCAGACCAAAGGTTGCAGTGACAACATGAAGTCTGTTAGGATAGAGTGCCAGCGCGAGGTCGTTGGATCCCCATTCAACCACTCCCACGATCTATCCAACGCCCACACATTGTCTGTACCGATAGAACATGTTTTATTTCTTGCGCCCCCGCCCCAGCTGTAAAACGCTTCAAGATTGCGAGTAATATTGTAGTTGAGGTCCACTCATCATTGATCTGCTGTTGACATCAAGAGCCAGCCCAAGGGTAATCTTGAAGCATCACATGTGTATCTGCATAATCCCACACTTGTTCTTAAAGTCCGCCCCCTTCGCTCCCCCGTCCAGCAATTTATAACCATTCACTACATTTTGTACAATCTGCCGGTAGTTCTGATGTACCTCTTTCGTGGATATTGAAGCGTGGTCTCTGATTGCAGTGCCACTCTATACATATATGCTTTCGTAGGCATGAGAAGCAGACAGGTAAATAAATTATTTGCTTGATATAGAGAACAGAAGCTTGCGTTAAGCTATTGTGCTCTGGCTTTTGCTAAAAGTTCTCTCATGAGTTTTCAACAAATGATTTGTAGAATTAAAGAACAAGATATATATCCGGTTTCTAAGTGGCTGGTGCTCGCATAGAGCGAATTACATTTTACGTGTGGCGCAAGAAGAACGCCAAATGCAAACAACGTTGAGATCACAGTAATGCTTTGACTTGATCGATTCAAGATCCAACTCATTCGGGCCAAAGCCGAAATCCCCCCTTAAGGATTCGTTAGCTGAACTACGGGATTCGTTCTGACAGAATCGGTGATTTCCTATTACAGCCCGCACATGAAGTTAGTGCCAGAAGGAGGGAGGCAACGATATTGGAGGGCACGACAAGTAACACCTCAGGTGAAAGCATGGCTATTATCACCTAATAGTAGGAAACGTCAAACTAACTCCCAGTATGGGCGCTCGTGGGCTAGATTTTGACAACAAAAATCAATGTCTATGCGACATATGGCATATCATGTTAGAGAGGGTCAAGAGGGAGGGAGCAAAACCAGATCCTCTCTTGGGAATGCGGCGACATGTTACTGGATGGATCGCTTAGTACAGCACATTCTTCTTCACGGAAGACTTTTACCCGAGTTTGTAACGCCTCGCTGTATACGTGGACAAGTTCATGAGAAAGGAAATCCCGTTAGACATGATGCCACCGCCACATGGAAAGAAGTGTGTATATCCTTGTATGCCACCATTATTTGCTGGTCGATATTGACATATCGGTACTCCGTACACCAGAAGCTAAGCCTAGTTAGCTGTCACTGGACCCTCCCGAGCAATAAACGACTTTAAGCTTAAGTGCTTCGCCTGGCTGAGTACGCAATCTACTAGAGCAGCTCTTGATAGTTGCATACAATATTTTGGGGCAAAATATTGTAAAGAAATGCAACCCTCTATTCTATCTGTTTGTCGAGTCAGGCATTTTACAAATGACACCAGATCAACCAAGCTCATCATCATTCGCCCGTTTCTAGTGGCGGTACCAGGGGCATGTGTTCCATGATGGCGCGCCAACCAATCAATGACGTCGCCCACTAAGAGGCCTCACAGCTCGCAGCTTCACCGCACGAATTTAAGCGCCGACAGACGCCCACCGTCTCCTTCTTTGACGATTCTGGGTTATTTTACAGCCAGCGTCACACTGCGCTCAAATCAATCGCATTCAGCAGCCGCCGAATTCTAACCAATTCCTTTATTGGAGTTGCATTGCATTACCGCGCATCGCGCTTGTTGAGTGTTAGTGGATGCAGAGAGTGTGAGAGTGTGTGTGTTGTAGCTGTCCCAGGCTAAAACATAAACCTGACCCCTCCACCTCAATCTTGACCTGTCTGCGACTTGCCAAGTTCCAGGGTTTCGGTCTTCTCCCCCTTTCTCGTCTTATACTCGTCAACCTAGACTTGCTCTCCTTCTTCTTGACCTGATAGCGTTGGGATTGTATTCTTTTTCTTTCAACTCCCTATCAAATATCAGCAGATATGACTTCCGGGCACAATGTAAGTGAAACTCTCTCAAGCGCATCATGGCATCTGCCCATGACGTCCACTCCATGCATGCTAACGCCTGCTTTCTCAGGATCCGAAACTCCTCTATGCCATAGAGGGCATCAACGCCTACCATATCTCAAATGGAAAAGAACAGTCCCTCACCTCCTCCGGGCCACAGACTCTGTCGCTCCTCATGGTCCCGACTTCCTCGGGCTTTGTTGAATCTTCAGGAGTCGGGTCTGATGGTGAGGAAGACTTCTACCTTCACCTACACCTCCCTCCCGAGCTCGACATGCCTCTACCTGCTACGACCCAAATCTACCACCAGCCACCTACGAGCTATTTGATTCCTCGATGGGATCTTGGACCCGATAGTGGTGCCTTTACTCGCATCGAGTTTCCGCCCACTAATCTCAGACAGGGTGTTCAGGAGGACGTCGATACTTTCGAAACCATCCTTGCTCAATGCACTGCATTCCTTGAGCGAGCACCTCCACCTCAGCCTTCACGATCCTCCGAAAAAGCTCAGGCCAAGGCACGTGAAGCCGCTGGTGAGCAGCTTCCTGCGTACAACCCGGCCGAATACAGCCCGGGAGAGGGCTATGCTCAAGGCGCCCACAGCGCAAACACTGGGGGTCGAATTGTGCTTATCGATGAGGAGGATGGCAGTGTTCTGGGAGAGTTGACCGACAGTTACCAAGTGGTGGAAGATAGCAAAGTTCGTCCTGGTTCCAAAGGTATGGTTGGCAAGTTGTTTGGATTTATGCGCATTTAGTTACTAACAATTCTCCAGAGCCTGTTGAGATTACGCTCCCTGCTGATGGAGGCCAGAACATCTCAGTACAGCCTGCCTCGCAGCCTTGGGCCGAGATGGACATGCACCCCGCGTACAAAAAGTCTACAATGGTGTCAAGCGCAAGCAAGGCATCTCGCCTGATCGTTACAACATCTGATGTCGTTTCCAGAACGCTTCAAAACCAAGCGGATAGTTTTACGAAAAGCACAAAGCCACTTGAGAGGCCTGTCACATTCGCTCCCACTGCACACGATCGCATCCGCCGGATCAACAATTTCTCAACCAAAGCAGCGACATTCTCAGCGTCTACCGTCGGCACCATTGGAAATCTGGCGCAAAACTTTGGAGCAAGTGTCACTCGCCGCAAAGACGGGCGTGCTAGAGGCTATGATAAGGACGGGCAGCCGATCGACACGTATAAGCCGGGTATGCTCAACAAGAGCTTGATGGCATTCAACACCGTCGTCGACGGCATTGAACAAGCCGGCCGCAATCTGCTCGGCGGCACAGCATCCAGCGTGACCACCGTAGTTGGCCATCGCTGGGGCGCCGAGGCTGGTGAAATGTCACGGAATCTGGGTGGTGGCTTCAAGAACGTCGGACTTGTCTACATTGATGTCACAGGCGTGTCTCGTCGCGCGATCCTGAAGAGTGTTGCTAAGGGCATGGTAGTGGGCAAGGTTAAAGGCGGCGGCGAGATCATTGTGGGAGGCACTGAAAGCAACGCCGGCTTTGTTACAAGAGAGGGAAACGGCTCAGCAGCGCAGAGCATATATGGCGATAACGCGAGCACTGCCAGCGGCTATGATACCAATGGCAAGAAGCCTGCCAAGGGGCCGTACTGAGTAGAGATGCTGGGATAACGATTACTTATGATAATGGTCTTGGTGCGGTTATTTGCGTTTTCTTTTTGGTACTGTCATGGATTAGATCAATAATATCTGCTAAAAGTCGCCGCATTCGATTGAGGAGCGTTAAATCTCGAGCCTTTTAGATCTGCTGAAGCAGTGAAGGTGAGTGAGTGAGCACAGTATCAACTATCACGCGCACAGTGATCGCGGGGCAGTAACAGCAACTAATCGCGTCGCGCCTGTTAACTATACTTATCCAGATAGATATCTACCTAGATACCTGGATACCCTCATCCAGGAAATCACCAAGTTCACCTACCTATGATATCGATGGCGCACCTTGTCAACGGTCGTGGAATCGAATGGTCGCGGTATTGGAGACGTGTTTCTACTTGAGATCGACTACAAACTTCTCCTACCGTGACATTCATGAACCGGGAACCTGAATCTTTGGAGCAGGGCTGCCAGACCGACGAGCGACAGGTTCATGTGCCGTTTCGAATTGATCGGTGTTATTATAATTACCATCCGTGATATCACTGACTTGATAAGATCTAAAAAGACCCAGAAACGGTGCGTTCACTATCATCCTGACGCTGTGATACATCACCGCTAATCGTATTCTCAAGCTCTCCCCGACAGGAACCAGAACCATGCTCCACGAAATCCTCCTCTCCCTCTCGGGACATCCATCCCCTCTCCTGCGAACCGATGCAACTCAAACCCATGCTCTATCCGGCGTGTCACCCGCCGAGCGGCAGCTCCTCTCCTCTGCCGCCCATCTCAGCGACGTGAATATCAAGCTCATTAGCTACACGGCCCAGGTGGCCAACTCACACCCGTCAACCATCTGCCGAGCCGTTGCAACGGCGATAGACTCCATTCATCTATCTGCCTTTCAGCGCAAGGTCCTCGAGGTCGAGGCCAGCATCCTGCGAGATGACCCGGAGCTCGTCGGGGCGTACAACATTGTGCCCCTTACGGCTGTGGTGGGCGAATTCAAGGACTGGACCAGGAGAATGGACTGGCTCTGGGAGATGGTGCAGTTTATGCTGGCCAAGGATAAGAAGGGCGAGGAATGTCATGGAGCGCAGCTCATGGATCGCCTACGGCTTGAGCTGCAGAGCGGGTATCGTGATGTTCAAGACACAGCCATGAGCCTTGTCGCAGTGGCTGAAACCGCCTGGCTGAAGCAGGTTTCCGCGTGGATATTATACGGAAGACTCCCCAGTTTTGGAGGCGAAGACTTTTTTATACAGAGGATGGAGGGATCCGAAGAGGTTGGCTGTATTCTAAACCCTGGCAAGATTTTACTAACAAGAGCAGGAGTACAAATCACGGCCTGGCCTACTGCCAGCCTTTGTGACGCCGGCAACAGCGTCTTCCATGCTCTTCATCGGCAAGTCACTAAACCATATCAGAGTAAAGAGCAGTGTAGACTCTGGGCTTCGTGGCCTGGATCACTTGTCATCTAAGCTGCAAGAACTCTCGAGCCTTTCTTTTCCGCTCAAGAGCACAAGTTTCTCGAGAGCAATCATCGCCGTCCGGATATCCCTATCCGAGAACACACTACAGAAACTACTTCCCCTGGCCAAGGTGACGGAAATGCTACAGTTACTAAGAGACTTTTTCCTGCTGGGCCGTGGTGAATTTGCCATGCAATTGACTCACGAGGCGGACGAAAAGATACGCAGTCGATGGAGGAGAGCGGATAACCTGGCTTACGAAAAGGGCGACGGTCTGAAGAATGTGACAGTCAAAGAGGGTGAGGTTGCGGCGGTTCTCGCCAGGACTTGGGCCGTTTTGGCATCAATGCAGGGCCAGCATGCCGAAGAAGACGAGCAACTCGAGCTTGCTCGAGATCTTTTGCGACTCAATCTCACAAAGAGCAAGACCACTACACCTCTGGGCTCTGGATCAGGCCTCAGTCGCGACGCTGCAAACTCTCTATCAGAATCACCATTTCGCAACCTCCTTTTCTCCGTCCCCTCTTTGCTATCTATACAAATCCCTCCACCACTGGACATGGTTCTATCACCATCAGACGTTCAGATATACTCATGCATCAACGCTTACCTGCTTTCAATGCGCAGGGCGCACATCCGACTCACTGATTTGTGGAAGATCACGTCTCTACGACGCCATCATCCATCTCACCGGGGCGACCGGGAACAGCTAATCCTCCTCCGCAAACGTTGGACAACCAGGTCATCCTCAATGCGCAGCTCCTGGACAACTGCTAGCGCAGCCATCTTCTTTCTTGCCGAGACAGAGGCGTACCTTCAGACAGAAATTGTAGCTGGGCTATGGGAAGGTTTCCATGAGTGGCTGACTGCCAACGATCCCAAGCATACGCGATCTAGAGCACCGACACCTACCAAATTCCAAGAAGGCGACGATGCAGATGGTGAGGGAGAGGATGAGGACGATGATGATATATGGCTACGCGGTGATAACGAAAATGCTGCTGCTCAAGCCGAAACCTCCAAAACATCGGATTCGACTCCTCCCCACGATCCCCAGACCCTCTCAACAGCTCATCGCCTCTACCTCCGTACTCTGATCCACCGCCTTCTCCTAACACAACCGACCTTTACAGAACCACTATATAATCTCCTCATTCACATAGACCATCTCGTCGCCCATCTACACCGCCTCCACGCCATCTACACCTCCATCGATCTCGAGGAAGACGCCGGCGTAGTCGATGCCTTTGTTGATCTCGAATCTGAAGAACGCGACGTCAAGCGCCGTCTTCATGATATCGAATCCCGCGTCCGCTCCGGCATCGAGGACGTAGTCGCCGCCTTGCGCGCCCTCGAGTCCGATCCCATTTTCACTGCCGAATGGGAGGGCGACACAGCTCCCGCCATGGCTACCGAGGAAGATGACGAAGAACAGCATCACCACAACCGAGCCCGCGACGTAGATGATGTAGAGGAGCGGGGCGGCTATACAGCCTCTCGTGTAGGTGGTATCAATCGTCTGCTCATGAAGCTCGACTTTGGCACATGGTTCGGCAGAACGGACGGACATGATGATGACAGGCAGTAACGCGGCAGTTCCTAACGTCTATCCAAGATACGGTGTGCTTAGAGTACAGTCCAGCTGACAGACTTACATGGACACAATGTCAAAACCAAGGCATGTTTGCAGCAACGAAGGGAGATGCATGTTTCCCCCCCCGCATTTGAAGTGGTGCTTCCGTGGCGTCACGAATGGCACGATTTCCCTATATCCCGGTTGCATCTTGAGCTGCGTCTGACAAGGGGTGGGCGAGAGTTTATCCTGCATGTCCAATGCAGATAAATTGGACCAAGTACTACCTTGCATCAACAGGTTGTTCAAGCAGACATGCAGCTGTACGAAAAAAAATTGCGCAATACAAAGAATACGGTTGATTTGTATCAGCTCACGATGGCGTCTCAACCATGTATAATTTAGCCTGATTTTGCCTGTCTCGGCCAATCCAAGATATTTTACTAACTACTGTACCTCCTCTCGAGCCATGCCCATTTTCATATCTGGGGTAGAAGGCGAAAGTGCAATCCAAGGTAAACAAAAGACGCCTATAGTAATACCCAGCCAGATCGGGTCAACCCTAGTTGTTCCCATTCCTCGTGACCCTTGTCGAGGGACTCCCAAAACGCCTCGCATGCTCAAACCGTGGGGATGGTATGTCCAATCCCGTAAATGCCCGTCCGAACATTTTGCAGTCCGTGGTGGGCGTGGGTATACCCATAGAAAAAAAGAATACAGAAACAAGACTCTCCAAGCATATACATGTAACTCGTTTGTAAGTAGAAAATTGTTGAAACAATAGAAATAAAGATAATATAAGTGTCGTGATCTTGTACCAAACACGCACAACATCTTGCTTTCTGAAAGAAAGAAAGAAAAATGGATATTAAATAAGCATGCCAATGTTGATCGATGTAGACCTTTCAAGTCGTTGGTTGTCAATATGCAGCGACAGGTTTGCGGCCGAATTTCAATGAGCCACGGCTTGAAGAATGTTCTTCTGAATGGCGACGCTGAAAAAAGCTGTGCATAAACGAGCGAGGATTTGAGTGGTTCACATCGCCAGTATCCTTGCGGATAGCACGATGCGAAGGCTTCTTGGCTTGCCAGCGCTCCTTGATGCAGTCGTCGACAAGAGCAATGAGACCAGTGGAAATAATAACACTAAAACTCTTGTTAGATCGAATTGTCGTAAAAAGGGGCAAACGACTACTTACTCGGCCACGTCTGTGATAGCATCAATAATGCTGCTGTCGCTAATCCACATATAGCAAGGGGTAACCCAGGCACCAGCCATTTCATCGTCCAGGATCTGGTTAGGACTGCGCATTTCAGGAACGATATGAGCAACAGGAACGCCATGGCCATCTCGCACAAGGTGGAATGAAACCACGTTGAGGTTCTTGTCAATGACACGCTTCCAGGCATATGAGTGACCCCACCACTTGAATTCATAGCGCTTGTTCGTCCGTCCGCCTCGTCGCGCAATGTCAACACGGGCGTAGTTGCTGAACTCAAGCTTGATACGGTTGGTCGGTACCATTCGTGCCTTGGGCTTGGGTGTTTGCGACTCCGATGTTACCGAGTGATGTGAGCCAGATCGCACAGAAGCGTTATCAGAACTGGCCAAGGCGTTGGTGTTGCCATGTTTGAAAATTGAGGAGCTGCTAGAAGTTGTTCGATGGAATGGGGTCGTCATTGTTCGCATAGCCGAGCTCATGGACCGTTGAAGGGCGGGACGTGCAGCAGCAACGGTACCGGTGGGAGCTGGAGCGTAGGAGCGCTTAGAGTTGCAAACCTCTCGGCCTGAATCGCGACAATAACGGCGCAACGAAAACTCTCTTCGGGCGAGATCGTGCATACGTAGATGAAACAGTTGGACCGCGAGCGTCTGTCGAGTATGTCCAAAGGGAACAACAGTGTCGATACGAAGATTCATGTTTCCGTCCGACGTGCAATCGTCATGGCGTACAGCAAGTCGGTCCAAGGAAGGAAATAGACGACTAAAATCTTGAGGCGTCGATGGCCGACATGGTCGTTCGTTCGAGGTTCCGCGATAAGGGGGTAATACTGGAGGAATATGGAGCGACTCCGGGTCGGATAGGATGTAGTTCTTGTCCGCGTCATCTTGACCATCCTCTCTGTCGTCCTCGTCCTCGTCGTCACCACTTTCCTCTGCCCCCTCTTCCTCTTCCCCGTCCTCGTCCTCGTCATCCACGACCTTGAATCGATCTTGCTCGCCGCCAACTGGCAAATCCCGGCGCAGGGGTGCCATCTCGGAGAGCACGGAGTCGTATGTAGCAATTGAGGATGATGTGTTGTCGAACCTAGGCTCAGCAGCGACGGGAGTCTTCATTGCTGGTGCAGTCCTGCGATTTTGAGACACGTCGAGGGATCTGTTGTTGGAACCGGAGGCTGAGTGATAGGACGTGGGGGCGGTTGAATGTGAAGCTTCTGAAAAGTAGGAGTCGCGGCGTGAATCAGACTCGGATGGAGCGGGGGATGTGGTGATGACCACCTTTCGTTGGCGCCGTAATGTTGAGTCGGGCGTCATTGTTTGTGATTGATTAATTGAATGGTAAAGTATGTTGCAGTATCCAGGATGGCGGTAATAGAGTCAATTATGTGGGTGTAAGTGAGGATGCTGGATGTTGGGGAAGAGTCGAATAAGTGCCAAGTGATGATGTAGCGTGGTAGTTTTGAGGGTTGCTTGAATGATGTAGTGTATGGGATAAATAACACAACGAATTTCAATCAGGAGGATCAGGGTCAATAGTCGTGAAATACGAGGCGTCGTAAATGAGAAGACAATCAAAAGAGATATATCTTCAACTCTGTTCTGCCTTGGTATGGATGGTAATTAGGTAGACCAACGGGCGTTGGCAGAAGGTGGGGAGGGAGGCTTATTTGGTACTGAGCCTGACCTTACTACGCAACCGGTGGAGCTCAAGAGCAGCCAGGGGTAAGAGTAGCGCAAGAGACCGGTACAGTAGTACTCAGGCTTAGGCATGATGGACTCGAGGCCACATCAGGAACCTGGGACCACCTGTCAACTCGAACCACGGCGGGGGAGGAGAAGTGGAAGAAACGCCTCACTCCGACCCGAGTTCAGACTCCAATATCCTCACTGTAACCTTTAGTAGCCACCCCCCTAGGACTAAGGTAGTGTCTCTTGTGTGCAGCCGCGGCGACACGGTTGCAGCCCTAGCATGTCTGCACTTGAAGAGAGAAATCAAAGCCTGACGGATGAACTTGACGAAGGCTGCTAACAGTGGGCAGACAGTTACATACCTAAGTGGCTAGCTTGGGGGCTTTCTGGAGGAGGCAATTTAGACGACAGGTGTCTGATAACCCCAGACGATGCATCCCAAGTGAGCATCTTTCCAGTTTCTTAGTCACAGAACATTTATTTAGACTGGGAAGCAGGCCCGCGGGTAAGATCCCGCTCGTACACCGGCCGCTGCTCGGCGATTCGTGTGAAGACGTTGTGACGGTGTACCACACTGCACTGGAGACAGGCCACAGCTAGGGGTGTACTGGCTGTTTAGAACTCATGTCGAGCTCATAGTCACACCACGGGTGGGCTGTTGGCTCGTCCCGTCGATTTGGTCTTCTGGGGTCGCGGGCGACTATCCCTTCTCAGTCTGGACGATGGATACTCGCGCGTGTCGATCGATGGGATCTGATTGAATTGGTTGTCGATCCAGCGCCGGCCGGTAAGCTTTGAATCATCAACGAGGTTGGCGCCGTAGCTGGCTCGACTGAGGCGATGATGTCGAGAATTTCCAGGTATGTCTCGGATTCAGGCCGAATCATTACCGTTCTTCTTTTTCTTCGCGCGGTATCGTATCGTATCTCAGTGAAGAATGACTCTTTTCCTCTGGTGCAAGACGCCTAAACATACGTCAAGTTAGATCCTCCAGAATCCCAAAAACCCGCCAATCTCTCATCACCACGCATAGAGCCATGCTTCCCCCACGAGGACCCAACGTTGGAAGGTGGAGCAAAAGTGTCGAAACTCAACTCGCCATGCGTTGGCTCACGACCCAATCATTCTTAGTGACTTGTCGTGACTGAAAGGTGATTTCTCAAAAGAGGAGTGTTCCCGATGGTTTGGCAGACGGGGCTTGTGGGATGAGCCCCGGAGGGCCCTGTAACTTGCTTGTAAGTGCAGTTGCCTAGTAAGGGTCCTCCATGATTGATCTTGAAGCTTCCATGATTTTAGGTCTTGAAGGCTCTGGTCAAGTCATGAGATGATTAATTTTTGGGGTCCTTTTTTTGTGCCTTCCTTTTTTTGCTTGGGCTCTTCTTTCATGGAAGGTCAGAAGGGCAAATGGCAGGAATGTGGCAGTTACAGGCCTCCAACGCCACACACAGGCACAAATCATCAATCGACCATCACCGACTCTAACTTTAACTCTTGGTATCAAACATACATACACTAAGGATTGCCCTATATCCACGATTTACCTCGATCTAAAATGAATAAAAAATTAATAATAAAAAACCCTCTACGGGGGATTCGTCCCGGACCTGTCCCATCCACTATCCCCATTGACATTTGCATCTAGTGAGTGGTTGCTCAATGTTCCTTTCACCATCCATCATCCATCCATCCATCCATCTTCTTCATGTTCAGCTTCCACCAACCAAGGATAGAGTCAACCATCCAAGTCAGAGTCTCGTCTGCTTCTCTCCTTGATCCAGAATGTGCTCGACCCGCCAGTAACCCCGCTCCCCAGAATTTGAAATAAGAGTGTATGTACTCGGCAGATGCGCCGCCGATTGGATCTCTTTGTATCTGCTCTCCTCCTCTCTTCTTTCTCAAAGGTTTGCACGGGACCTCTTGTCCGCGCCTATGTATCTATTCTATTGTGGCTTTGTCGACGATCCTAGAACGCGTCAGCCTTCTCTACCCGCCGCGTCTGCCTCCTGAAATAGTCTAGTTATGACTATTATCGTCGGTGACAAGACTAGCTACCATGACGATGAACTGAGCCACGTCTCTTTTTAGGCAGCGGATGGCCTCGACTTCGCCCAAGGTACCTAGAGTGCTTCTATTTGGGGCGCTATCGTGGCATAGGCCAAGAGCAAAACTCCACAGTTTTCAACTTCAGCCTCGACAGTTGTCTACTGCGCCAGGCGCTGGTCTACCAGATCACTCCAATGGATGAACTACAGGGTCCCGCAGATCCCGGCAGCGAGATTCACGCGGCCAAGTGAGCCAACTCACGACTCTGCTGCAACTTGTACAGATGATGCGTGCCCGACATAGACGTCCCGTGTCTTGTTGCTCGCGCATCCAAAGTGTCAGGAGCGCATATCACATTTCACAAAACTCGATACTGATGCCTAGGCAGTGAAAGCCTTACAACCTAACACCTCCATCGTCGTTCGTTCTGCGCCCAAATGTATTGGTATCGGACTTGACGACGCCACAGAGAATACGATTGGATCGGTAGACCTCACATTGCAGCTTACATGCGCGAGACATTTTTATTTTACTCACTTGTTGGTGTTGAACAAATGGTCTCAACTACAACTACGTTAGATACCCTGCAGTTTCTTCCACTTTTTCGTTCGCATGTATGTCGAGACCAAGACATGACCGTCAAGACGACCCATCGAGATGCAGCTGCAGCCCTTGTTCATGTGTTGACCGCCCATTCGTCTTCCCGAGAACTCTCTTTCTCTTTCTCATTCGATCTCTCATCTTGACCAATTGAAATATTGGTAGTTGGTGTCTTCCTCACCAGAAGCAGCATCTTGGGATCCATGTTGGAAATCTCTCTCAAGGACCAGGGTAGTTGTCAAGTCATCGCCTACAAACCATCATTGATGTTGTACCTGACTATCACGAGGTCGAGACCATGGCCATGGCCTGGCCCGGACATGCAGGACCTCTACCCGAAGCTAGGAGCCATCAGGGCGATTTACGTTGCCCAAGGCGTCTGAGGTGGCCAGGTCTCCATTGTCCTCTCTCTACCTAAAGTTGAACCGGGCACAAGTTCTGAACCAGGCATACTGCCGTTTTGGTCCAGCAACACCAAGCTAGAGTTGCAGTATGGCGGATATGGCCACTCACCTTGATTCTATGCCGTCATGTTGTAAGCATGAGCAGCTGAGCTGATCTCATCTCATCTCATCTCCATCAAACTCGACGGATTAGCGGGGTTGATCTGTTTCCTTGTCTGTATTCTCGCTACTGCACCTATCCGAGACCAGCAGGTCCTCTTGACGCAATATCGCGGGAACTAATAAGTTACCAACCCACCAAGAAAGATGTTGCTTCTCAATCGAGCAGTTGATAATTTACATGGCATCACTGCGATGAAATGGTTGGCGCATGGCGATAGCTCCTACATGCTGTGTAGCTGCCTCCAGAGGCGTCTAGGTTTGTCGGGCCTCAGAACCTGAGCGTCTGCTGTTGAGCCGGGCATAGCCACAGATTTGATATTCAGGCTGAGAGAAGGCATTCGACGCCTCACTTTCCATAGTCTACTCTGTATGTACCGTTGGCTCGCTTCCCCGCGCTTCCCATTTCACGTGTTGGCTTGGAGATGCCGGCCCGTCGGTGGAATACAACTCTGACTTTGAGGCGATCCGAATGGACAGCAGCTGGATATTCAGACCCTGCACCTTTTCTGCCACTTTATGCCTGACAACCCAACCCAACTGACCGTCAACCGTCCATTCATGATTTACCGTATAGTGTATAGTTCATCCCACTTACGAAACGTTGTATCCCACGACCAAGAAACGGAGTACACTCCTATTCTACCCAATTTTTCAAAAGTGGTCTGACTTGAACTCCCGTCTCGTCATTCCACTTGGCCAGTCACGAGATAAAGAGTTTAATCAGCATCTTCTTTTACTCGTCTACCTAGTAGGTATTCTTCTCGTCTATCACCATCTTCTCTTTCAATCCATGCTATCGTTTCATGCGATATTTAACTGCACATTCTTGGACATTGCATTATTTACTGCAACGTCGTATCAATAATTGATTTGCTGCTCAATTTCTTCACCATGCGACATCTTGTCGATCCAAACAACAACGTGCTTCCACAATGCTACTCTACAAGTCCTGGCCGGTGATAGATAGAAACGTGGCCGTAGAGCCTCTGCGTAAACGGCCATGCCGTGCCTGAAATAACACATGTTTCACACTTGGGGCATGCAAGGCCTGCTGAGCAGAGACAACTGCATTCCCACTTGCGCGTGATCAAATCAGAGGTGATACAAGACAAGGCGCATCGGCCAATAACATATGTAACCTATTGTCGAACTGCTTTGCAACTAACTAAATACCTCTCATCGCACTCGCCCCTATCATGATCAGTCGCACCTCTCATATCCTCCTCCTTTGTCTTCCTCGAATCCCTATCCCGCCACTCAACGCCTGAGGATACAGCCACGGCCCAACCGGCAACCTTGAACTCCTCTTGTTATTCGTCATCATCGTCGCCGACATTCTCTCCTAGAGATCGTCGTCGCCCTCGCTGCACCGTCCCCAACTCTACTAGGGCTGGCTGCTCCAGCCAACCCAGCTGCGAGGCATGACACGCCAGATCTTGACCTCTCCGCTGCGCAGATCGTCAAGCTTGAAACTCTCCACCTTGACCTTTTTGCTCTCGCGGCCCTGCTCCCATGCGCGCACCTTCTTCTTGGTGCCGTCCCACTCAGACACTACGGCGACGTGGTCGGGCTTGCCCACCTCGGCAGAGTACTTGGCGTGCATAGGGCCATGCTTGCCCTGAAACTTGGCGTTGCGGATGGTGATGATGTCGCCAGCACGAATCACGTCGTTTTGCTGAGTTGATGCGTTGGCCATGTTGGAGTACACCAAGGCACCGTAGGCACGGGTGCCGACGGGAGGTAGAGCGTCCCTGTAAGGCCGAAGGAGTTCCAGGACGAGGCCTTGAGGAGTGCCGTCTGCGACAATGGAATCCTTCTTGGATGCTACAGCCTCTGAGATGTGGCGGCCAAATCGCTCATAAAACTCTTCCATCTGATCCTGGCGGAGCGGACGTGGTGGGGGCTCATGGCGCTGCTCAAGGACAACATCGGATGGGTCGTAGGGATCGTAGCGGATCGTCAGGAAGGTTTGTGAATAATCCTGATACAAGATAAAAACCTCGCGAGATACTGTCATTTGCTGTCCGCCATTGGTTGAAGTGGATTCTTCAGACTCAAAGTAGATGTCCTTGCGGCCCTGCAACACAGGCGGTACTTGATTAGACTGCTTCCACCAACCACTTTGGATGGCCAGGTCAAGATCGTTAGCGATGAAGCCTGACTCCATCGACATCGATGGCCTGTGGACATCCATAGATCGCCTGCTTCCGGCGGCAGCCCTTGATATATCCAGAGACTGTCGGCCAGAGGCACGGCCTACAGGGGGCGGGGGAGGTCTCCGATCAATAGGTGAGGTGACGGATGGAGACGGAGGGAAGACAGCCTCTTCCTCGATCTTGGGCGTTCGGGGAGCATAAGAGTATCCACCAGGAGGAGCTGAGTAGTTGTACGGGTCATAATCCTCTCCCTGTTGAGGTGACTGAGGTGTTTGTGGAGGAATGATATTAGCTGGCGGCGGAGGGGGAGGAGCCGCGCGTGGCACCTCAACGGATTGACGCTTGTTCTCCGTAGGAGGCGGCGGCGGAGGAGCAGCTCGCGGCACATCAATAGATTGGCGTTTATTCTCTGGGAAAGGCTGTGGAGGAACAGGTGGAGGAACAGCTCTAGGAGCTGAAGCGGCTGGAATAGGGGGTGGGATGTTGGCAGGAGCAGGAGCGTCGGAAACTGGAGATAGAAGGGTATTATCCTCCAGACTCGAATCACGAGCGTGTGACTTCAAGGCATCCTTGTGAGGAACCGAGGAAGCAATATCAGTATCATAATCGCCCTCATATTCTGTGAGCTCCTCAGCTTCCTCCTCGCCAGCTTGAGGAGGCCCTTTAGGCGCATGTGCCTGGGAATCATGAGTTGACTGCTGGGGGGCACCTGGCGGGGGCGGAGGAGGAGGTCGGCTCTGTGTAGGAAGAGCTGGTGCAGATCCTGGGATAGGAGGTGGTGGTCGGCTTAAACGTTTGCTAGCATTAGGCCCGGGGGATGTAGGGCTAAACTCCTCGCGGCTAGGAGACAACGGCGGTGATCTCGAAGGCAAGTAAGGAGGTTGAATTGGCGGTGGTGGCATGGGAGGAGACCTTGCAGCAACAGCAGGGGTTTCTCTCTCACTCTCCCGGGCACCTCCAGAGAGCTCATCTCCAGATTCAGACCCGCCTGACTGGGACCTGACATCGGCGGGAGGCGGGGGAGGAGGAGGCCGGCCTGTAAAATAGTTAGATTCGGTTCACTTCCAGAGCCATGTTTCTTTACCTTCAGATGGCACAGGGGGTGGTACTCCTCGACCACTAGAAGCAGGGAGTGGTCCTGTGGGATCTTGTGGAAGAACTAGTTAATGG
>JABFAK010000712.1:0-29017 GCA_013266265.1 Fusarium sp. NRRL 66182
GCGCTAGACCCAAACGCCCCCCCCTCCCCCTGCTGGGATCTTGGTCCCCATTCCCATTTTAGCCTCGAGTCTTTTTCTTTCCCAAGAGCAGCCCTACAATACCTGTCCATGCCTGTTCCCAGCAGTGACTAGACACGATTTCTCGGCCCGTCAACAACAGACGACACCGTAGGAACACAGATTGATTAACGAGTTTGACCGTTTAAAGGGGTTGTTAGATCAATCCGTTTGAGGGCACCGACGATCGAAGATGCAGTGATCATCTGAGTATATCTCGAGGTTGTATGGTCTGAGCTGAGTATATGGCTCTATTCTAGAACCATTGACCTGATATGGTCGTTTGCGTTTGGTTCCTGAAGGCATCCATTGTCAGACACGCCATCAGAGGAGGGCAAAAAACTCCTTCATTCACCGCTGTTGTGTTAGTTGATCATTGCTCCCAACCATGAAATCGAGACGGACCATTGACAACGCAGATGGAGTCATTCATCCATCCATCTTGTCACGATACGGCAGCATTAGGAAGCCCCTGACCCCTGACTCCTGAACCAGTCACGGCAAGCCAGAGGCATCCACATCTTTGATCCGTCCAAAGTCTCATATCTCGCTCATCTCATTGGCCAGCCCCGCATGTGCATCCCTGAAGTCTGCATGTCAAATCCCGATGGCTCTGACTCGCTGCAAGGGTTTGTTTGCTGGCCAAGGTGGCTGAGATACTGTACGTTCTCTACTCTACGCAAAGTGAATGTGGCTCACTTACGGCAGAGGGCCCCGGATATGGCAGTGTGGCTAGTTGCGTGGCGACGCCGACACGTATGTAGACCGCTTTCGGAGTTGCAAGTTTAAACATGCTGTACAGTAGTACCTGATCGCTCTAACGGTCATGCAGCTATTCACCTGCTCTATGCTCAATTACCTACCTACGTTGCATGTCTAGATCTTAAACTACTACTAGTATTGGCTCCTCCACTCGTGTTCATGCGCTCCGATGCATCCACCGCCCCGACATTACAACCAAGTTTTAACAAACAAAGAAAACAACACAGTTATCATTTGATCTCGAGCATATGTATCCATTATCCAGGATCACATAGCCACTATCTCGGCCCTATATCACCTTCTCGTTCATGCTCTCCCTAGCTCCCTCATGTCGAGGCAAGGGATCGACTGGCTGCGGGGATCTCATGACTTGGGCTTTTGTCCGCGTGGTTGGGCTAGTCCTCGTAACCCTAGCCTCATGCCCAACATCAAGCACCAAGCTTGTGATGATGCGGGGGAAACAGCTGCTGAACTAGTCACTCTACTGTACAGCAGAGGAGGGGGCAAGAAACACTAAACATGAATGACTGACTCCCCTCATAGTTTGATCCATGTTGCGGTGAAGGCACGCAATTGTACTGAACCAAGTCCACTCAAAACACGAACCCTCTGCCTCGTATCCCCCACGTTCAATACTGGATCAACCCTTAACCGGCGTCACCAATCAACACGTAAAAACACCTCTCAAAGAATTCATCCTCCTCTTTTGGGTTCCCTCCTCCGTGGACACTTCCGAAGCCAGCTTCCGCTCCGGTCGGGCCCTCCGGCTCTTCTCCACCGGAGCGCCGGCCGGGCTGCCTCCGGCCCAAACAACCCAGGGCCCAGGCCAAGCTGAGAGGGAGAATTCTCCATTTTTATCTACACACATACCGAGGTATGCTTGGTTCGGCTCAAGCCGCGGGATTGGCGCTTCCCGTCTACAATCCCCAGCTGTGCACTGCCGCTGAAGCTCGCCTGAATAACTTCAGCAGCGTAGGGATTCGAGCTCAAGCTTTGATGCATCATGACATGGCTTCATAAGATCTGCAGCAGCCGAGATACTCTACTATGAGAGTTGCCGGGATTTGCTTCGGTAGACAAGTAATGCATGTTCTTGGTACTGGGTCCTCAGCCGTGCTACGTCGGCATTTGATTCTCTTGGCTGCCTCTCAAAGCCTTTCAGTATCCATCACAGCGCCAACAGAAACAGCAACACGTCAACACAACAGAATAGCGCTCGGGTACGGCACAGCCTCAATCTTCCCCGTCCCCTCGTTTCAGATCTTTCTTGATCAATAGCTCAATCTCGGCTGAAACATGATACATTAACGTGCTTACCATCTTAGGCGCTTACGCTTGTCAGCAAACGCCAGAGACCCTTGCTCGCTATTCTTGTCAGGCGGTAATAAACTCACACACATCATGGATCCTCCCTGGTCTTACAAAAGCAACAGAGGTACTAGAATAGAAATCCGTTGGAATGTGGGCGGCTCTTCAGGTTGAGCCGCCGGGGCACTCTAGAATGGCTGCGGGCGCCCATGTCCCCTGTGTTTTGATACTGAATTGACACCCGATGTGCTATTCGCGTAGAATGTGTTGCTTTTGTTTTTCTTGTGGCAGTGCTACTATGCCAAGACCTTGGAGCCAACAAGTTGTTGGTTCTGACTTGCTATGTAGACTCACGCATGGGAATGCCTTCGTGGTTGATCCGAGTGGTTGGTTGCTACAGCCAGCCCTAGCAGGTCCCGAGTCTCTGGTATAGAGTCTCGAACAAGTTGAGCCGCACCAGGCTGTGAGCTATTGGTGGCCCATGTCTTCTCTCCCAACAACCAGTCTTCGCCGCATTGCATCGCCACCATGCGACTTTTGTTGGCCACCTCTACGAGTTTATACCCAACACCAGATTGATCTCACGGGGCCATATTGTTAGTTGATTACCAACAGCAAGTCGTTGCTTGCATGGATCGCCTACGGTCGCGTCATCAAGTCATTTCATCAATTACACTGCCTTGCCATGCAATCCTGGATATCGAATCGCACGCTGAGTCCTAACGTCTACCTTGTACATTCAAATCAAAGCCTTGCAAATGGAACATCTAGCTCCATGCATGAACCTGCCTCGCCATGGCATCCGTCTACCTACCAAAAACGCCCAAAAGCCAGGCCATTGTTTGTCAATTGCCACACCTGTTCTGCAACGCTAGGTGGATTTCATTGGCCCTCTCAGTTGACCAGTTCTCCTCAGAATTTTGTCCCAATAACCTGGGCAAACCGGGATGTTTTTTGGGCGAATGTCTTGCTCGGGATACAGCTAAGAATCTGGATGGGTATCCTGGCCACAATCGAGGTCGAATCGGTAAAGGCAAGCCATAGCAGCCATTTGAAGCCTAAAAAGACCTCTTTGCAACGTCGTTCCATATACTACATTGCTATTTGCTACCTTGACACCAGGTCCCTTGGCCCGTGGTCAGAAGCGTCAACAACATCCTGGATAATAAAGAACATAAGCTCCTATTAGTCAGCCAGTCTATAGGTGGGAGGAGCTTAATGCATCTGCATCATCTGATATGGGGCTCCGTATCCCATCTAGTGATAGTACCCATTCGTATGAGCAGATGCTTGCTCCTGTGCTAGAAGTGGCTCAAAGTAAGGGTGGTTGTAGGCGGCCTTGGCCGAGATACGTCCAGCGGGGTCGTAAACGAGCAACATCTCGAGAAGCTCAAGGCCATGATCGTCGAGGGTGTTGCAGAGGGTTTTACTGTAGTCACGCTGCCACTTGGGGAAGGACGCCTTGAAGTCAGGATAAGATGTGACACCAGGCCAGACTTCTTCGGACGGTGTACCAAGAGTTCTACAGAGTTGTTAGCTACTTGATACTCAAGGATTCTACCCAATCCTCAGCTTACCGGAAAATCTTGAAGATCTCGTCAATCTCGGAATCTCCTGGAAAGAGAGGCTTCCGTGTGCACATCTCAGCAAAGATACAACCAATGGACCACATGTCGACGCCAGTCGAGTATTGTCGCCCTCCCAGCAGAATCTCAGGGGCTCGGTACCAAAGCGTGACCACCTCGTGAGTGTATGTGCGCAGAGGCACGCCAAAGGCGCGGGCAAGACCGAAATCGGCGAGCTTGAGATTGCCTTCCTTGTCGATAAGAAGATTCTGGGGCTTGAGATCGCGGTGGAGTACGCGGTGGGAGTGACAGTACTTGATACCGTCACAAAGTTGAAGCATGAACTTGCGAATAACCATGTCTCCCAGGCCGAGAGTCTGCAAATGCGGTGATGAACCATCGGGCAGGGCCTTGCCTCGACCACCGTCGCTCACGGGAAGAGACTCCATATACTTCTTGAGGTCGAGGTCGAGAAATTCAAATACGAGGTACAGCTTGTGGCCATCGGCGTGAACAATGTTGAAAAGACGGACGATGTTGGGATCTCGCATCTCCTTGAGAAGGGAGATTTCACGGATGGCAGTGCTAGGGACGCCTTCATCTTCAGCTTCGAGGCGGATCTTTTTTAGAGCGACGATTCGGCCGCCATTGGCGAGGTCTCGAGCCTTGTAGACGACACCGTAAGTGCCTGGAAAATGTCAGTTTCTTTTTACCATGGCAGGGAGGTAAACTGGTGGTTCCAAAGGTACCTTCGCCAATCTTTTCCAACTTTTGGTAGTTCTCCATGGCTGGCGCTGTGTATGTGACGAGGGAAACGAATATCGATAGTCGATTCGTAGAGAGGATGAGGACTTAAGTGAGAGACACGGCGTCGGCCGGCGTAACAGGCCTTGTTGGCGTCCAAAATCGAGATTGGACGGGTTATTGTCTGCCTTGACTTGACTTGTCTCGCCTCGTGATGCAATGCAATGCAATACAACGCGATCCGATAGTCAAGTGGCGTAGAGCAGGATCAAGTTACTCGGCCAGCAAATAAATAAATAAATGTCTTGGGAATTGCGCGACGTCTGACGATGAATGTCTCGGTGACACCAGCAGAGGTTCAACCGTTGGTGGGGAGAGAAGAAAGTAGGCGGGGAGGCAGAAGAAAAGAAAAAGGGTCCAGTATGAGAAGCTAGGGAAGGTACCTGCCTACCTAGTTAGCTACCCGCATACCTATTGTACCTAGGTATACAAACAAAGAAACGCCAAATATGCAGGTGAGAGAATGTCTCGTCAATGCAAATCACCACGTACTTTGACAGTGAGTGCGAAGATGAATGTGAAGAAGGCCTTGCTGTTTAAGTTTGGTGAGACTCAAGCCTTGGTTCCTGTACCTAGAATACGATAGACCAGCCCTCGTTGAATTTAGAAGCGAACCCCGATGGATAGTACCTAGTATGTTTACATTGAGCTGTGATATTTGTTTAGATGATAGCGTGCCAGGGCAACACTGCCGCTAAAAACAGCAACTTTCAGAGGGCCCTTGTAGCGATCTCCTCGCTAGCTTGAAAGCTAGGTCACCTTGAGCTTCTTCTGGTCGGTCATTGGTGAGGCTTTGTTCAAGACTTAATTAAAACCCAGAAACTTGGCTCTTTTTGGTCTCGAGGTGACGGTGGTTGCACTGAATCGACAGCCAACGACGCGTCTTGGTCGCGTTTCTCTTGGAGATTGATCGTCTCAGTTGGCGAGAGATATTATTAGGAATGGTCATAATGATTTTGGAGAATTAGAAGAGCAATAGATTCCTTGATTTTGGAGAGAACATGGCTGCAAGGAATCCAACTCACTCATAAACTCCGCCTTGTGAGATTGCTTTAGATACGCACCCGCCGACGGTATAAAGTATATTTATGATTCAAAGCCAAGTTAAGTTAAGAGTCGCCATCAAAAATAGAAACATCTCTGCTGCAACACAATCTAACTAACTATGTGCATGCATGCATGACTTTACGACTCCAGATTTGCAAAAGTTTGCCAAAAATTCAATTCGACGCAGGCCTGATTCGAACAGACGCCTCCGAAGAGAATAGATTTCTAGTCTATCGCATTAGACCACTCTGCCACTGCGCCTTGCGAATTGATAAAGTTCATGTTCTAAATGTAAAATATGGAGTCTACGTACAAGAATCTCATCTGTCTAGAGGCTCCCAACATAAAGTTTGGGACTGAAACTGTTAGATTTGGGTAGGCAACGCTTCCTTTAATTTCAATTCTTAAGGGTAGGTAGTGAAAGCAAGTCAGTGTCTTGAGGTCATCAATTAGTAATGCGAAAGCACCAACTGCTAAAGCGAATCGGATTCATATCTACCATACAAGAGCATGCTAATTTGAAAATCGGGGCAGTCTTTGAGGATGCCTTTCTCAGCTGAAGACTTCTTATGTTATGTAATACATGAGTTCGAGTCCTCAGGGTAGATATCAATATTATGTGTAAGTTACAACGGGGTACGATCAAGAGTTGATCCCAAGGAGTATTGGCCACGTCTACACTCATGTATATCTACATCACCTCATGTCCTATAGAACCAGTCTTACGCAGGCTACAATTCTCTTGCGAAATTCTCATGAGTTGTGTAAGCCGCAACTTCCAATCACTACCCGGTATTCAAACTTGAAGACTCGATGATGTCTTTTTCGTCTTTAGACCCGCGCGGCAGTAACTTCAGGATTTTCTTGCCTCCTGTCATTCTTGGTCTAGGGTGTCAAAAAATACACAGGACTGGAATAGGCGAGAGAACAACGGATTTTGGGTTGGTATAAGTGAGTCTCTTACGTTTTTCATTAGAGGGACAGTCTCACTGTAGCTGAAGCATCCTGTAGCCCCCTAAAACAAAGCTCATATATCCTGCTTTCGTCTCAGGTCCAATATCCTCTCTAGCTTCAGCGTGCCCTTGGCTCCCCATCCCGCAGGCCCAGCGTCGACATCCGGCCGGAGATTCATGTACCAACTCCATGCTCGTCTATCCAGCTCATCACGGCTCAGAGTTCCGGCCCAGCTCGTAAACAGAAGCCGCAGGGCCCCAAGCACACGGGCAAGATTCACCTGCTTCTCCTCGTTGGCGGCCGCAACCGTCTTCTTACCGCTGTCCTCTGCTGGTGCAAAAGCTCGCAGTATATAGTTTCTCGCGCCTTCTGGCCGGTGAACTGGCATGCCGACCGGCGATGTCGCCGGTTTTTTGTCCTCCAGATCAAGAGCCCAGACTGGCTCACCATTCAGACTAGACGTGCGCTTTTGCGATGAGAGGGCTTCGTCAAGGCACTCCCTCATGAGGCGCCAACGATCCGGACCTAGCATGACACCGCCATACCATCTTGTAAGCACAACAAGCGTGTTGCTAATATCGAGGTCTCGCAATTGCTGGAGCAGAAAGTTCCCACATCCTGATTCTCCATCATCAAAGGATGCTTCTTGCTTCAGAGGGGAGTTTCCAAAACTTGTCCGAATCGCCCAGGCGCTGTGCGTCGCAGTCTCGAGCTCGGGCTTCTCGGCCATGAGGGACTTGAAAACAGCAGGACGCATGGAAGGCGAGGATATAGGTATGGCATGGGCTATAAAGGTCGATCCCCTTGATCCCAATTTCTGGCTCGCAGTCCAACCCTTGGGTTTTGGTTGGCTTCCTTGAAGTGTGACGGAAGAAGCATTGGATGACGACGGTTGAGAAGAGCCGGACCAGGTATAACCGCCCCGTTTCAGAACCGGAATCTGACGGTTCATGATAGTAATCTTGGGTTGTCCCCCTGGGACTTTCTCTTCGCCTCCTGGAGGTGCCTTTTCAATTCCTATGCTGATAGCTTTTGATCTTGAGTTGGCGCTCACCACTGCCTGCGCCAGGCTCAGTCGACTGCTTAGCGGCTGCTCCGCCATTGTGAATCGCAACAGTTCGACGGCGAAAGCCAGAAATAGCGGTGCTCTGTTCGTAACAACGGTGGTACTTCGGATGATCTCCTCATCCTCCTCCAACGGTAGTTCTAGAGCTGCCTCGAGGTCATCACCAGACATGGCGCTATAATCCAAATCTCGTCGGTGCGTTTCCAACTTGGGTTTCTTTGCTCCAGTAGCAACAGGAGTATTTTCAGCTGCACGCTTATTTCCACCTTTCTTTGCATGTGTCTTGCACGCTGTGTGTAAGCTCTTTGCTGCCTTGGCATCACCGCCGAGTGCCTCCTCAACAGTAGATAGTGGTGCATCAGCAATTTGAGAAATACTGTTGTTAGACGCGTCAGTGTCGTAAACATACTTCGGAGTGTAAGAAAATACCTCCGGAGATTCTTTGTTTGCAAAGCTTTCACTTGGCCCATGGCTGCCATCATGGACATTTTACGCGCCGTAAGCAGGCGTATAAGCTCCTGGAGGTCATTTTGTGTCGCCATACTTTCCCTGATAGCTGAAGAGACTGCCGGTTGGAGATGGTACGGTCGTTCTGGGTTTTATTTTATTCTTGTCTCGGCGCTTGAATAAAAGCATGAGGACGATGCGGAAATGTTGTTGCAAGTCAGAAGTTGATATTGGCCATTAACCTAGTACGTAGTATAATGCGCTGCGATGCTCCCCCCCGAAATATCGGACCCACTGCTGATCCGGGTTGTCGGACAGAGTTTGGGGTCACAGTGATAGGTAGGTACCTAGGTACATCAGATAATTTACTTAAAGATCATATTCATATGTTAGCTCACAAAGAGTAGAATCCCAAACCCATAATCTAGAAAATTCCTACCCAAATAATTTCTCGTGTCAAACAATCCGAGAGTGGCTGACTACATCATATGCATAAGCTAGGTAGGTTGTCCCGTGTTTCCTGTAACTCTCTCTTCCCGACCCGCTCCACGAAATCCTTGTCATTAGCTTGTGGTATTTTCCATACAAAGTCTCCCGTGCTCAAGACAGCATCGACCGCTATACTACGCTTCGCATACAAGCTCAATTCCCATGGAAACCCATTCATTATGACCGGTCCAACCAGAGGTCTCTTCATGAGGACCTTCCACATCCAATGCCGCTTCGCCAGCTCAGCTCCTCGAACTCCCCGCCCTAATATCAAGACACCATCAAAACCTCCGCCAAAGATATCAAGACCATACAAACCGTACCGCTCTTTACGCACCCAAATCTTGAATCACCAAGCATGCTAATGCGACACATGCAGAAAACCGCAACCCACCCCTCAAACTTGGTCGACATCTCCCCCCCAAGCCGAAACCCTCCTCGATCTCTGGCGTGCAACATGGCTTCCTCTGACCGGGGCAGCCCTCCTCGCCGGCGCCCTCGGCTTCTACATCTTTGGCACAGCTGCCGCATCATTCAAGGCTTCACCATGTAGCGGAGGATGCGAGCACGCCACCCCGACCGGTCGGCCGCCGGCCCTCGACGGCGACAACGCGGAGCAGTTTGACAAGGAGCTCACTCTTCCAGAGTGGTGGATGGGAATCACAAGTCTACGGAAGCGCATAGCAGAGCGTGCCAATGGGCATGTTCTGGAGCTTGCAATGGGCACGGGACGTAACTTGGAGTACTTCAATTGGGAGCCGTTAAACGACCGCGCAGAGGGCAAGCTCACCAAGCTGGGGGCCAAGATGCCTCGGGGCGTCTTATCCTTCACTGGTCTCGATATCTCAGTCGACATGCTTGACGTCGCCCGAAAGCGCCTCGTCAAGACCGTACCGCCCATGGAGAAATCCGCCCCAATCGTCCGCGCATCTACCATGGCCGACCACACAGGTGGCCAGCTCTCATACCTCAGCGATCAACTGCGATTGATCCATTCAGACGCACACCGACCTATCCCCGGTCCCTCGACCCCTTCGCCGACGAAATACGATACGGTTATCCAGACCTTTGGTCTATGCTCTGTCTCTGACCCTGTCGCTGTGCTCAAAAACTTGGCCACGGTCGTCAAGCCAGGATCAGGTCGCATCATCCTACTCGAGCATGGCAAGGGCTGGTACGGCCTCGTGAATGGCCTGCTTGATAGAAATGCAGGTAAACACTTCGAAAAGTACGGCTGCTGGTGGAATCGCGATATTCAAGGCCTGGTGGAGGAGGCGACCAGCAAAACACCGGGCCTCGAAGTTGTCAAGGTCGAACGGCCAAACATCCTCCAAATGGGTACGTTGGTCTGGATTGAGCTACGAGTAAACGAAGAAATCTCATAACTCGCACGAATTGTCATGATATCAATGCTCATGTCAAAAGGATGAGAAGGGTTTGTAGGATAACAAGACGACTATGTACAATATTCAAAAGTAAAAAGCAGTATGAGCGGCATCGCATTTTAGAATCCTCAGTATGAGCCTTTTTTTTTTAAAACGCCGAGTAAATCAATATCATGGGCATCCCATGATCCCCTCGCCAGGTATGCCAACCGCAATCAATCCAAAACACCAGACATATATCTAAATGTACAGTTACATCCACAAACGCCTCCCCATGCAATTATATGTAAAGTGTATCGTAAATCCGTCGTCGCAGACATGGCGGAATTATCATCTCGGTCATCTCGTCCCCAACTCCTTACGCCTGCACAGAGAAGTCGTAGTCGATCAGCATGCGTCAAGCAGGCAGTCGAGCTCGTCAATCTCGATGCTCTCAGCGGTTTGATCCCATTCCATAAGCTTGCTAAGCTTTAGCCAGTTCTCGCCATCGTCCTCTTTGCGTGGACCTGGTGTAGCGTGCGACACGGAGCTAGGCTTTACAGAGGGGCTGGCGAAGGCATTTGAACTGAAGATGCGATTCTCGCCAAACCAGAAATCTTCGCGGTATCCATACTCAGAGGTATGCGTACGATCAGTGGTCTCAACAGCAGGTGTGACCTCGGCAAACTTGCGTTTCTGCAAAAAGTCGGCCGTTTGGGTAAACTCGCGCTCATCCTTTTCCAGAGGCGGCGAGTTATGACGGCTGTTGCGACGGTTGGGCGAGAAGCGGTGATGAGAGGGAAGAGAGCCGATAGGAGTGACGGGCATCACGAAATCATCATCGCCTTCTTCAAAACTGTGGTCCGACAGGTCCACCTCGGGTGACGGACTAAGTTCTCGTCGGCGAGCATCGGCATCGTCGGAGCCGGAGTCATCCGTCAGAGACACAGAAGGGGTGTTGAGGGCGCGGTGAGAAGACACGGAGCTAGGCTCGGGAAGCGGTTGGCGTGGGCAGGTAGCAAGGAAGAAATAAGTCCTCCGGGGATGAACGTTCTCGAGCTCTTTTGCGAGAGGGCATGGTTTTACAGCACTCCAGCATGATCGTTTAGCATACGAGGCCAATCGTGAAGAAATGATTGCGCAAGGGTTGGCAGAGCTATGATTGGAAAGTTAGCGCACGGGAGGCTGAGGGACGGGGATTGTCGGTGATTTAAACTTACTGTTGAACAGAGGTGAGACGTTGGGCCAGGACGGTGGCCAGCTCCTTGACCAGATGAGGACGGTTTCCAGTTGATTGCAATTGAAGGATAACTGCCTCAACAATATCGTCGTTGATCGTCTCAAAGTCAATTTTGAACTGGTTGGCGTCTGAGTCGCGGCTCGAGTCTGGTGTTGGTGAAGAGGGTGGCGTCTGCTCAATGGTAATATCGTCGCCGTGTGCTCGCTTCTGACGCTTGCTGGGATGCGCCTCGAGGGCCAAGGACCTAGATGTGGGTGGTGACAAGGCAGAAGCAGCACTCGATGACGAAGACATCGAAGATGATCTTGAAGCATTCTTTGATGCGGCGGCAGCAGCAGCTCGAGCAGCGTGTGTCATTGGCACGTGGATGCCGAGACTGGGTAATGAAAGCGACTTGCGGCGCGTATTATAAGGCATTGTGATTATATCACAAGGTTTGTGTTGAAACAGGACGAGAGTCAGGTTTTGGAAGAAGGAGAATCTATCTCGACTTGTACGATCGGTCACCGGAACGTCGCTGAGCAAAGCAATTCTATCCGAGATTATTGAGACAGTGGGAAGAGATCAATGAGGTGATGGAGCTACTGAATGTAGGTAGGAGAATGAAGGAGGAAAGAGAGTCAAGGAGATGAGTATCGACGGGGTGGGAGTGTTTGTTATTGAGGGGACCCGACGGGATGGTGGAGGCGGTCTACGGGGGGTGTTGACGACAACAAGCAGCAACAGCAGCAGGAGCAAGAAGAAGGGAGCAGCAGCAATGGATGGATGGCAACCACGAGGAAGGGACTGAGATGGGGGGGGGGCAAAGGTGGGCGATGAGGAGCGCTACGGTACTGGGGAAGGCATCAAACGAGGAGCTAGCTCAGAATGGACATTCAATGAATCAATGCTTGTAAGCTGATAGGTTCGGAGGGAAGGTGCAAGTCTCCAACACAGGCCGGAGACTTGACTGCACTTACAAAAGCAGGAGCGATTATCCCCATCATGACGGAAGGTAAGGACTGTAGCGTGAGCGTCGGTGCTGGCTACCACACTCGCAGTCGAGCTTGATTTTTTTTTTTTTTTTCTCTCTTGGTTTCAGTAAGACTCGATTGGCTGGGACTGGCGTGCATGGCTGCCGTGAGTGGGGCAGCGCTAAGTATCAGTGGGTCGAAGGTAGTGGATATCTGGGAATATCCTTGTCGGATGGGTCCAGCCGCGAGACAAGGAATATGAAAAACGACTGACTGATTGACATGGACATTTGGCAAAGGTTTTTTGTCCCTTCCGGGTAGGCAAGGTAGGTGGTTGCTTTCTGAGGTGCGGGAGGGATGGAGGAGGATCAGTAGAACGCTTATTACTCTTCTTACCAACACAATACAGCAGCAACCCTCTACCTAACCTAGATAGGCAGCATCCAGATCCCTTTCCTTTCTTTCTTTTCTTTCTTTTTCTTCCTCTCCCTCTTACACCAACCATTGCTTTGTAATTATCCATGTTGCATAAAGAGGCAACAAAATATACGCAACCGAGGCTTCGTAATTGGAACAATGATCACTCCTAATCGTGACATTTACTGTGTACAGCACAGTTTAGCCATCTGACTCGTCGACGGATTCTGCTTCTTTTCTGTTTTCAGTTTAGCCTTGGGTAACCAACTCTGGTTGGACCGCTCCCAGCAGCACCAGCAGCACCAGCAGCACCGGCAGCCTCTCTTGGAGGTAGCCTCGCCTCAATGCTCGACTCTTTTTTTTCCGCCTCATCCGCCTCTTTCCTACCGGCACCCGGGCCACTTCGGGTCGATACTAGCTAGTGCTCGGAGGACCCTGAAATCTTTTTTGGGGAACGACCGAGAGCGACCGTGGATTTGAGCTCATGACAGAAGCAGGCATTCCCTGGCTTAGCCTATTTATTGCCTTGTGTCTGTCTGTCGGCTTGGAAGCGTGCGACCTTTTGCTCAACATCACACCGCATTGCTGCATCTCTGCGTGTACCGTACGACACCACCAGCTTACACCGCATAGTTTACTCCCATGCACATGTATGCATGCACCTTCAACGCGCTTATGTTCCAGGCTGTGCAATGCCTATACAGTCAATTGATGTATGAAACGTCGCAGCGAGTAGCGTCCTTACTGGAAAAGGACGCCAAGTCGAGAACTCCGAGCCATTACCAATATTTGTTGTTACTGTATCCGTACAGTACCCACCTCATCTCGAACTTGATGGAGATGATGGGTGGGCCGAATCATCAAAAGACTCTCGACGACTGCGGCGAGGCCCTCCTGGCTTCTCGTTTAGCTCCTCCTCAAGACTCCATCAACCGTCGCCCATGGCAATCCAAACTCGTGACTTATTTCCGAGTACATACAGCCGGTCAATAGAGACGTACTATACGGATTGATAACTGGCAACTCTTGTACATATATATGTAAGAGGCTTGTCAACCAATCGCAGCATGGGCAATTCAATATCGTTTTCTCTCTCCCTCTCTGCGTCTCGACAAAAGTCCGTGCGAGACAAAGTTACATCCGACTCGATCTCTTTTTTTTTCCCTCATGACCTACTTACACAAGGACCCTTGATCGACTCCCCACTTGCGTCTCTGTAATATAAGTGAGAGCGAGGGCGAGAGGGACTTGGGCGAGGCAATCGGCTATTGTTCCAAGTCGAGTCCTGCCGTTCCTCTGCTTGTCATTCTACTCACGATGATACCTTTACCATTGATTGGCTGGGTTAGGTGATGGGATGGACGATACTGCAGTCGCATGAAACCTTGACCGTTGAACATTTTACCGTCTTGACCCCTGAACCAGATCTTTAGATCTGTCGAAACCACAACCGACATCCATCCATCCAATTCCCTTACACCACTTACACGGCATTTATTTCTTACCCACCGCACGGGCAGCCTCTGGACCCAGCCATGCCAGCCATGCCAGCCCAGCCCAGCCCAACCCCTCCTTATCCCCTTGCGCATCGCGTCACCTTCCATGGACAGACGGCACGCAAAACTTCGCCTCCTGATCATCGTTTCGATAAATACCCTACACAGACTTGCATCATCCAAAAGCGCAGACAAACCAAAATGTCACTCCCAAGCGGCATGCCACGAGGTGGACATCCAATGGTGCCGCCTCTAGCCCTGCCCCTTGCCGCGCCAGTTGCGACAAGCGTCTGCCACTAACATGGTTCTCCCTCCGCTTCCCCTTTGAACTACCGTATTAGTAGAAATCTCTCCAACGCTCTGGGCTCTGTCATTGATGTGATGATTCGTGTTGACCGCTGGCGATCTTTCACCTCATAACCATGTTCCTCACGAGTTGGATCAAAAGTCGAGGTTTTGTGCTATGCGGGGAGGCCAGGTCAATTAAATACCGTTCCCTGGACAGATTGATCAAAGAGAGAGAGAGAGAGAGAGAGAGAAAGAAAGAAATAAATCCAAGACCAACCACGCGCCTGGTATTGTTTTCCGACACATGTAACTACTATCGTACAGGTAATACAGTATTACAGCAAAATGTTTTCGGGACTGTAGGCACCCTCGTCCCCCCAGACGAGGTTGCCCAGGACCGCAAAACACTGCTCCTCTATAATTCTGAATTCTTTTTTGGACCCAACGCCCCGTTCATCTCTCAATAATGCACCGCTCCCCAAAACCAGAAAGATCCGCCAATGGCATATGCTGCACCTATAATTTCCTCCCTGTACCGTTATACCCAGTTTCATCGCAGTGTAACCACATCATCCGCAACCTTGTACGCTCGCTGAAGCACTTGAGTGAGCGCCTCGGCAACTTATGCTCGCTGAAGCACTTGGGCGAACTTCTCGGCGACCTATCGAAATTTTATTGTTAGTTGGTGTGATTATACAGCAGTATGTTTCCATAATTACCTCGGGAGTTGCCTTGATGAACGGAAGGTCAAAGAACAAATACTTTTCATTCTTCATAAGTTCCACAACAGTGAAAAGTAGACCCCAAGGCTGAGGCCAGAAACTAACCAGTCGCTCAAGCAGTACTCGGGTGATCTCCTGGCGGATTTCCGTCTCCTCGGGATCGTTGAGGTCCTTGCCAAAAATGTAGAGAAGCGCCTGGCTAAAGAAGTCGGTATGCGCGTTCGGGAATCGGAGTTGGTTGACTACGCTGACGAGGAGGTAATACCTGGTCTCGGCGGGGAGTTCATGGACAATCAAAGACAGAAGCGACACTTCGTGCTCGTCGCCAGACACAGTGACAATTGCACCCGCTTGCGCTGCCTTTTCCGCAGCACGCTGGCCGATATAAATGACAATGGCATCAATCACCTCTGTATTGGCGACAACAGAAACATGGCCATAGGTCGTTGCCTTGGGCGTGTTGTGCGTCATGGCATGTGTGATATTAGCAACAATGTCTTCTGACGGGCCACTCTGGAGGGCCTGATCGACGACGTTCAGTAGACTGCGAGCCTGAAGCGTCGCAGTAGCTTGATGGACAAGGCCGGGATGGACTCGACTCTCGTCGGCTCGGTCCTTAGCACCAAGCTCGCTGAATCTCGAATTCTGGGGATTAGCAGCCAGTACAGCATTGATAAGCTGGGTGCAATGAGGCGGGATGCTGGCACACAGTCTGACATGGTTGGCCGCAACAAATTCAGGGAAGTCGTGTTGCAAAATGACAAGCAGCTTGAAGGTGGCTCGATAAATGTCTTTGGCAATGTTTGACACCTCAAACACCTTCAACTGGTCTCCAAGAGTGTCAAGCAGCTGGCAGACGAGGTCGACGAATGGTCCCCATCCAGCACCATCAGGCAACTGCAAAATTGCCGGCATGAAGGCACGGTGCTGAACAAGAGAGAGCCATCCATAGGTGAAGCCTGGAATATACACAGGGCCGATACTGTTTAGCCGACCAGCGATTTTGAGCAGAATTTCTCGGCGCTCCTCTTCAGAAAAATCCTCTGCAATGATGTGGATTTCGTGGAAAAGCATCGACAGTAGTCTGAAGAACACCCTCTGGTTCATCTGCTCCCCTCGCTTAACATGATGGTTGGTCAGAATGAGCTCGAGTAGCGACAAGACCGAGTCGATGAAGGATGGACGGGTCGATGTTGGGTCAAAACCCATTCCGATAAAGGTACCAATGAGCTTGGCGAGTGCATCAACCATAACGTACGCATCAGCAAGAGCACCAGAGTGCACAATGTATTCGAATCGCTCGGCGGAAAGATCGATAGCGATGCGGACGAAAACAAACAAGTCATCCCGGTTTTGTAGAACCTGGTTGGCTTGTAGCTGTTGTACAAACGCCGTGACGGCCTTATCAGAAGCACTGTGGTTGTGACATAGTCGAATCCATTCCTCAAACACATACTCTATCTGATCGTGTTGATATAGAGCTTGGTTATCCACTTGTGAAGGGCGTGTCAGGCCCGAGCTGGTTAGTTTCGATTTGACTCGTTGGCCAGCCGCGGAGTCAGGGTCCTCCAAGATCCATGCCCAGGCTGTCTCCAAGGTGCTAGCAAAATCAGCATACAAGGCAATTGGGCGAGAGTCGAGAAGAGTTAGGTCGAGCATATGTTCCAGGAAGTCGAGGGAACCCTCCTTGCGAGCCTGGAGCGCCTTGGACATGGCAAGATCTATGTTTCTCCAGTCCAACAAATCTGTCCGAACTAATGCTGCAAGCAAAGGCAGGCTCAAAAATGTAGATCCTGGCTGTTGACCGAAGAGAGAGCGGACACGATTGTTCAGAGCAGGGCCAGATATCTTTCGAAGTGTCTCCAATACATGTACCAAGCTCTCAAGCGTCAAGTTATCCTCCAACTGTGAGAAGATGAGCTGAATGATTTGTTCTGCAGCATAAATGGCAAACTCCTCCGAGTTCTGCGAGGTCTTGATGATGTGCTGGACTAGCGCATCAACCACATCCAAAAGAGAATGAGGTCTTGGCAGACCCATAAAGTGTTCCTCAGGTGATTCACTGGCAACTCTGACGAGTTCCTGAAGCAGTTTGTTAACTCGCTCGGCTAAGCCCCGAACATCCATCTGGAAGCCAGGCGATCTCCCGTTCGACATGGCACCAGCACCAGTATGAACTGGCGCATAGGGCTGCATCTGCGTGCCCAAGTGCTGCTGAATCGATGGAGTCTCCGCAGGAGTTGGAATATTAGGAATAGCTGCGAACTGCTCCTGCAACACCTCGTTGGCCAACGACCTGGTGGCGTCTGATGCTGATGGGCCATGAGAAGGTGTGGGAGCGGTGGCGCTGCGCGGCTGGCGGGCAAAGTCTTCGTAGATGGCCATCTGCTCAGGATTCAATCCATTGACATTCGGGGACAGTTTATAAGGGTTGGGAATAGCCATCGCCCATCGGCTGAGACCCGAGTCGAAATACGGATCGTTGGGCCGTTGAATGCGGTGTCGTCGACGGGCCTCAAGATCAGCTTCGATCATCTCTTCAATCTCAGGCACAGCCCTCTCTTCAGCCTGCTTCTCGATAATATTACAAGCCAGATCTAGATTAGAATTGACACACATAATAATTGTGCCTTCGGGAAGACCTTGAGGAAGATCGTTCGAAAGATTTCGCATGTAGTTAGTGAAATTGGCCCGAAGAGGCTCCTTGGACGTAACCAGTGCCAGGCTGCCGGCTGTGGCTTTCACCATACTGACAGCCGAGGTTCGTACGCGGTTCTCATCGGGCTCGATAGCGAAGTCTTTGTGAATCATTTGCTGCGTGGAAATAGCGGCAATCGTAACAGATCGGTCCACGACAGGCTGAATAATGTCTTGCAGAGCACGACTAAGTGCCGTGCGCACAATCTCGTGGAGCCGAGTGGTGCTAACAACCATCTCATTAGTAGGAGGGATGTTAATCAAGGGGCCGAGATCGGGAATAGTTGGCGCGATAGCCTGAGGCGACAGTCCAGCACCAACGGCAGACCCCATGCCGTTGAGAGATAAGTTCTCGAAAGCATCAAGTTGATCTGGAGGCAGGACATCCGCAGGTTCCTCAATGACAGGTCTGTTCAAGATTTCCCCTGACGGTTCAATGCTCTTGTGATCTAGGTTTAAACCTTTGCACAAAACCTCGATCTCGAACTTGAGGTTGAGTTTCAGTTCAGCATGATGATAAAGCTCGATCAGTAAATGGATGATATCCATGAGCCAAGGATTCGGAGGCCTGAACACTGCTGACGTAGCACCTTGAGTAAGAACTTTACAGACGAAAGGTATAACGACAATTAGCCTTTTCGTGTCATGTGCCTCAATCAAAAGCTGCTTGAAAGCAATGTTCTTATGCTTAATGGGGCGGTCCCGTGCTAGTGTCAAAAGACCAAGCCATCCACCAAGGTTCTTGAGATGAGTCCTTTCGGTCGAGTTCTGCATTGTTGCCTCAGAGTTTAGCATTCGGCACACGCTGATGTAGGTCTCACGTAGGACTTCACTCCAAAGAAACTTGTCCTCGAAGAGCTTGACCAGTTCGAGATACACGTGATGATAGTTCGGCTGCATTTTGGCGCGCTCCTCGACCAGATGGCTAGCGAACCATTGCTGGTGCCGGCGCTCCATAGTCTCTCGAAGTTCTTGACACATGGACTGGAGCGTGCCCTCGGTAATGTTGTTCAGGACAAACTGGACCTTGTCCTGGGCACCCTCGTCGGGATCTTCGAAGTCCACATCCGGAGGCGGTGGGTCGACATTGAGGGAAGCAAACGCAGGCGCTTGACGATCAGGGTTGGCCAGTTCCTCAGTATTTCCATTTGGGAACCCGTCGCTCTGGAACCCGAGTCCGTGAGGCGTTCCCGCTCCGTTACGGGCACGTGCAAGTTCTTCATCATGCTCGCGTACAACCTCTTCTGCCTTCTTGAATGCGTCCGTACCTTGAAGTCCTGGGATCTGGGATAGTTGTCTGCAAAAAGTAGGCCACTCTCGGAACCGGATTAACAATTGCATAAGTGCTTGAAGACCAAATTTGTACATGGGATCTTCAGGAGCATGGTCTCTAACAGCTTCCAGAATCATGCCAAGTCCAATTTGAAGGGGTAAATCCGAAATAAGCTTGTGCGAGATGATACCGCCAAACAAAACTGCGGTAGTAGCTAGGGCTTCCAAAGGATAGTCCACATAGTGACTATACTCGTCGAAAAGCCCATGGATCATGCAAGCGAAGACATCTTGATCCAGAGGATCTCTAGAGTGCTTGTACCGATCCAGAACCTCAACAATATTCCTAACTTGCATTTCATCGCTGTACATCTTCTTATAGTGCTCCTCCATCTTACTATTAGCGGTTGGTGACAGAGCATTTCCCTCCCTGCCATTGGCGTCGATGATATCGTCGTAACCTTCGCCATAGTTGATCAATCGAGGGTATGCGATAATGCAGTGACGCTGAACTAGGATGAGGTCGTGGATCGGAGGCTTTGGCAAAAAGTCCTCAAGAATCCGTAATAATGCCGACACAGTACGAACTTGAAGTGTCGTAGAGTTCTTGATGGCCGGTTGACCATCGGAGCTGCCTCGCTGATACTGGTTCTCCAAGTTGGCTTTGATCATTAGGAATTGTAAAAGAGTATGGGAAATTTCGTTGCTCCGCTCAGCATTGAATCGTGCCCACTTAGACAGGTCAAGATATCCTTCGGCATGCGCGAGGGCGGCCAGATCGATACCAAATCCATTAGGTAAATATACAAGCGAGTCAAGCCAGCTGTGTTTCACAGCATGCTCGAAAACAAGGGGAAGGTCCACTGGTTTAACGGCGTGGGCATCGATGAGACGTTGAATCACCCAGTCCTTGTCTTTTTTCCAGAGACTATCGAGAACAAAGTCGTACTCAGGCGAACGCTTGTAGAGGAAATTCTCGAAGAGAGAGTTGAGTGTGTCGATGGCCATTGTGGCCCAATGCTGTCGAGGAACTTCAAAGGCAGAAACCAAAAAGATGTCCAGATTAGGGACCACCACTTCCTGGAACAGCCTTTTGGCTTCAATGCTCGTGGATGCAATGACGGAACTGAGCGCAACGTTGAAGATCGAAGAGAGAGCAGCGACAGAGACGAGCGGGTGTTTCACAGCGACGGCTGCTCGCTCTTGTACATTGGCAGGAGAGTTCGCATAATCGTCTGGAGTGATACTCCGCTGAAGCCCGGGAATTGTTGTTGCATCTAGCTCGTCAGGAGTTAAGGAGGCGTAGGCACTGACAAAGGAGAGCTGAGCTTCTGGATTCCTCCATACGCCGCCCCAGAGCCTCTGGATATCCAGACCAGACTTGGAGTCTTGTGCTATAGGTAAGAAAGCCGTGTAGAGACGCAAGAATTGCTGAGAAGAGACACGAGCTGAAGGCTGATCAAAGAGAACAATTACTTCCATCCAATCGAAGGTCTTTGGCAGCACTCTCCTAAGGGCAGCAACCAAGACACTGGGGTCTTGCTGCGGGGTTTGGCTAATGGTGGTAAAGGTCATTGCGGCCGACACCTGCTCAGTACCCAGCTGTAGGCTGCTGGGACGGTTTTGTAAATATGAGACGCATGTTTCCTCATCCCTGGTAAATTCGGCACCCGTCTTTTGGATGTAGCGGACCAAGCTGTTGGTCGGTCGATCAGCTAGCACTCTACCTAGATCGAGGGCGGCAAGGATCTCGGAAGGCGGTGTATGCTCAGGAGTCTGGCCGAGCCATCGCTTCGTAACAGAGGTCTCGAGGTCTCGTTTAGATGAAGCATTAAAGCTGGGTGGGTGATACTGGAGGTATCGATCGACGATTAAAGCTATGAAAGAAGGGGTGAGGTCGTTGTGGGCGTCGAGATCAGGGCGAGAAACAATGTCGAGAAAAGAGGGGAAGTTAGTAGATAATATAGCATCGGCTGTGATAAAAAATAAGCTGGGGCAACAAAGTAGTCTCCAAGGCGGAGCAGATCATTACCTTTAGTTTTTAAATCTGCCCGAGAACCAAGCTTGAAGGCTAGAGCTAACAACGTCTTCTCCAGCGCGTCCAGCTTGAAATGCTCCATAAAGGTCGAGAGATCGAAATCGCGGAAAATATCTTCAGTGCCGCTCTCTACCGACTCGGCGATTTTGCTTGCTTGCTCGACATCATGCGATATCTTTCGCATTTCACCCACGAGGATGTGATAGTTGCCTGGGTTTGCAACAGGCCGGTTGAGACCAGGGAATATCTGCGGCGCATTGCCGGCAACGAGCCTGGTGAAATACTTGGAAAAGACTTCCATTCCGTGTTCATCGATGAGCTATAGAGAATGTCACGTCAGCAACTTGGGACCCCGAAGCAACAAAGCTAGCCAAACCTTTTTCAATTGGTCAACCTGCAGTTCCCACTTGGCACGGTCCTTATCCTCCTTAATAGTACTGAGCAGAAGATAGACCTGGGCCACGACAATCTTGGTCAGGGAGTTGGTGCCCGTCGGACTGCTGGCGCTTGGGCTTGCGCCAGCACTGAGAATAGCAGCCTGCGATGGGTGGGGAGAATGGCTCGACCCCGTCTGTAGTGTCTGCGCAGGATTGGGCGAAAATGATCCCGCTCGAGGTGGTGGGACCATGGAGGTATAGTCGTGGCGTAGTGGGATGAGATGATAGAGCGCCTGCTCTCGGTGTGGTGGCAGGCCGGGAGGCTCACGGGGCGAGCGAGCGGGGAAGTACGTAGGAGGATTCTTCGGTATATAGGGTGCCTACATGGGGGAGCAGCTAGACGAAACAGCGGCCGAAGGGCGAGAAGGCAATGCCAGAGATTCTGCGATCGTGCAATTAAGGCGGTTGACAGGAAGGACTCGTGAGCCTGACTCGACTTTAACGTGGAGAGCGAAGTACGTGTCTTGCTCAGTTGCAATCGGTGGAAGGGCGCCGAAAACGCAGTGCACTAAATAGCTCGGGGAGAAGCTTGCAGCTATTCGGCGTCGGTTGACTAACAAGAGCTTGAATATATGTATGGCGCGTGGTGATGTAAGTATCGATATCGTCAAGGCTCGTACTCAAGGTTGGTGGTGGAAGTCAGGTTCGAGGACAAGGTACTGAAAACGACAAGCCCAGGCCCCGGAGAACGGGCAAATCCCGATCCGTCAGTCAAGAGCTGCAAGCCGCTGGCATTGCCCGCATCACGTGCTGTAGAGAACCTTAGTCATCGAATGATCCACCTTGAACTTCCAGGGGTTGAGATGGTCAATGCTCCCATCGTTGCTGTGCCAACGGTTGAGCCACCCAAAACAATAAGTGTTGAAGCTGACCTTTGACAGCTTCGCTCTCTTTACCATTAAAGTGAACCACATATTTCGTATTACGCTTCTTCCATGTTTAGCGGGGATTGAAGTGCGAATAAGGCTGGTTCCTCAGATTCTTCAGCTTTGTTAACACAACAGATACACAGACTATCAATCAAGCTTGCTCTTTGTTCGACTTATACCAGGGCATCATGCCTGCGTCAACGATAGACACACCAGCCGTTGCGCTGTCTTGTAAGGAACCTTCTGATATCACCTGCCAGTGCTTTGACTGATTCCGTGATGCTTTAGTCGCAAACAACTTCTGGGGTAAAGATGATGCTGGGGTCGGGCCACTCTTGAGCCGTATGGCGGCAGCCAAGACAACCTGCGATGAATTAAGATCATTCTATGGCGGTATGTGTAGCCTTAGTCACCTCATTGGAGCTTGACTGACTTGTTTTCTTTTTCCTTCGCAGCCCGAGCGTCGATTGAAGAAGAATATTCTCGGAAATTGTTAAACTTGAGCCGCAAGTCCCTAGGATCTCAGGAGTCTGGCACACTGAAAACGTCGTTGGATACTGTCCGAGGTGAAGTTGAGCAGATGGCCAAGCAACATCAGAGCATTGGTGCAGAGATGAAGTCAGAACTCGAGGAACCACTGGCAGCATTTGGTGGTGGAATGAAGGAAAGACGAAAGATCATACAAAACACCGTCGAGAAGCTACTCAAGACGAAAATGCAGCAAACGCAAACAGTTAACAAGGTTAGTTTTCTAAGCTCTTGGCAATATTAGATTGCAAGTATTGACCTCAGGTGCAGACACGCGACAAGTATGAGCAAGAGTGCTTGAAGATCAAGGGTTACTTGGCTCAGGGCCACATGGTCATGGGCCAAGAAGAGCGCCGCAACAAGGCCAAACTCGAGAAGACACAAATTAGTCTCGCAGCCTCCAACACCGAATATGAAAACGCTGTCAAAGCCCTGGAAGACACAACTATAAGGTGGAACAGAGAGTGGAAGTCGGCTGCTGACAAGTTCCAGGACTTGGAAGAAGAGCGCTTGGATTTCACCAAGAGCAGCTTGTGGACATTTGCCAACATTGCATCCACGGTCTGCGTTAGTGACGACTCGTCGTGCGAAAAGATACGACTGTCGTTGGAAGTGATGGATGTGGAGAAGGATATCATCACTTTCATCAACGAGAAGGGAACTGGACAGGAGATCCCCGACGCACCTAAATACATCAACTTTTGCCGTGGGGATATAACTGATAATCAATCCGAAGCATCTGAAGACGACAACTACTCGGTAGCCCAATTTCCACGCAACATTAACCCTGCGTTCCGATCTTCGTCACCTCAGCCATCAACATTTGAGTCTCATCATGACCCAAATTCCGCTTTGGCTAAGGATCTGGCGCACAGAGATCCTGCTTCAACCAGCAGACGCGAAGCAAAAGCCCCAGCTCATAAGCCGGCTACACTACCTCCCGATGAGATACTTCAGATTGGTCCTCTGCAGTCTCAGCCTCAACCCCCCGCTCCGGCTGCTGCTGCTCCGGTTCCCGCTCCGGCCCCGGCTCAGCCTCAACAGATCCAAGCTCGTCCTCAGCAACGTCGCCAAGACTCATCTCAGCAGGTCTCCCAGCAAGTTGCTCACCACATGGGACATCCCATGCACCAGCAGATGCGGCCTCTTGAGATGAGGCCTCACCCGAATATGAAATACCAAGACATGCGGCAGCATGAACCTAGGCGCTCTCTGGAGATGAGGCACCCAGATATGCGACAGCATGAACCCAGACCTTCTTTAGAAATGAGACGCCCCGATATGCGACAACATGAGCCCAGGCCTTCTTTAGAGATGAGACACCCGGATATGCGACAGCATGAGCCCAGACCTTCCTTGGAGATGCGCCACTCTGGAGAAGTGCGACCTCCGATGGAGGCTCGACCTAGCGCCGATATGAGGCAAGCCGTGGATAGCAGAACATCACTGGAGCTAAGGCGACCCTTGAATGACCCATACCGACGTCAGCAACCTGGAGGCCACACGGCATACGATGCCCATCAACACGGCCCGGTTGCTGCAGTTCCCCATGATCCTTATCCTCAGGATGGCATGACGATGCTCTGTCGAACGGGTCCAAGCCCGATCTCAGACCGCAGTTCGCAGGTAACTTCCGCTCGACCTTCAAGCCGGGATTCGCAGAGCGATTATTCGAACCCCAACTCGTTCTCTAGTATAGAACCACCGAGCGGCAAGACTTCGCCCGTCAAGCAGGAACCAATTATGCCGGAGGCCATCAAGCCAGAGCCCCCTAAACAGGAACCTGTCATATCGGAACCTATCAAGCAGGAACCGGTCAAACAGGAACTCGTCAAACCAGAACCTGTCAAGAAAGATCTCACACCTGCCCCCAGCCCAGTCAAACTGGTTGCTAAGAAGAAGAGCGGCGGCTTCTTAAAAAACCACAGCCCTTTCAGGCGAAAGAGCAACAAGGAGCTTCAGCAGTCAAGCAGAAACACATGGCATGCGTCCAATGCACAGAGCTCAGCCAGTCCCACTCGTAGACCACAGTTGCAGACTCAAGAGCCAGCAAGCGTGGTTACCAAAGAACGTACCCAGAGCCCCGAACCCATCGATGCCAATGCCAGTTTGGCTCTTGGCGTAGGCCAGAATGTCTTCCCTGTGTCTAACCCCGATGCAAAGAGGCAGCCAGGGACTGTTGCGGCTGCTGAGAAATCAGGAGAGACAGATCCCATCGCGCTCGCGCTTGCAGAACTCAAGGGCGTCACTCTGGGTAAAAATTCCTCGGTTAGACAGTCTGCTGATCACTACCACGGCATTAATACACCAGTGCCAGGCTCCGAAGCAGCTTCGCGACAGCCCTCTGGACAAACTTCTGCCACACCAACAGTGCCAACTCTTGGAAACCAGGAGGCTGCGGCAGTCAAGAGAGGAACGCCGCCGCCATCATACCAAACCCCGGTTTCACGGCTGGGTGTCCCACCACCTGCCGTCACTTCCAGAGCGATGAAGGAGGCTACAAAGAAGGCTACCTCGCAAACCCGCAACATGTTCGAAAACGGACGTGGCGGACCTGGAGGGTATAATGCTCCAGCCTCTAGGTCTAACACCCGAGCTACCGAGACGAAGCGAGCTGAGCCAGCTCTGAGCCAAAGCGTACCACCGACAGCTTCACGCCCCGGAACTCGAACTCCTAACCACAGCAGGGGCGAATCTGTTGGCTACGGTGCTTCGCCCACGGCCCGGCCGTCAACCAGGGCTACGGACCACGGACGTGGCGAGGCTGGAAGCTACAGCTCAGCGTCCATGTCTCGATCGGGCACCCGAGCTACAGAGATGGGACCGACGGAGAAGGGCGGCTACAGCACAGCATCCATGCCTCGACCAGGCACCCGAGGCACAGAGACTGGCCGGGCAGAGAATGGCGGCTTTGGCACACCGCCTGTGGCACGAACAGGAACCAGAGCAACTGACATGTCTCGTGCAGACACCCGTGGCTTCAACGCTTCCCCTCTCTCACGACCTGGCACAAGGGGAAGCGACATGTCGCGCGGAGGATCTGGGATTTACGGCTCATCGCCAGGTTCACGACCTGGTACCAGAGGCACCGATATGCCCAGAGCAGCCTCGCCAGCACCCACGCGAAGAAGTATTTCTCCTCAGCCACCCGTGAACGACAACATGAGCTACAGATCCGTGTCACCGAACCCCTATGCTGCTAGCCAACGTTCCCCATCTGTTATGAGCTCACCACAGAAGCATGGCTCGGCTCAAGGTTATTACCCCCAGTCGCCACAACAGACTGCCAGCCGGGGGCCCTCTCCTTCGCCTTACAGCCAGTATAACCGTCCTGGAAGCAGCTATGCAGGTAGTGACATGGCAGTTCAGCTGGCACCATGTGATGATCCATATGGCTCTCAAAGAAGCCGAGGCAGCCGCCCTGCTTCTAGGGCCATGAGTTACTACGACGATGGCAGTACCCGTCAACGTAGCCAGAGTGTGGCTGACCCGTCACGGCTCTATACTGGAGACGGCAGGCCTATTCTGCATTATGGTGAGTTTTTCTAGCTACCTATCGATAGGTGATACTGGAACATCAAGATGACTAACATTATTCTCTGCAGCACGCGCATTGTACATGTATCAAGCCGCCATTCCTGAGGAGCTGAGCTTTGCCAAGGGTGATTATCTAGCCGTTCTCCGTCACCAGGATGATGGATGGTGGGAGGCTGAAGTTCACGGCGGCGATGGGCGTATCGGGCTGGTCCCAAGTAACTACCTCGCACCATGCTAATCTTTCCACGATATGAGCGACTTGGCGGATCATTTACTCGACTTTGGTGGCTCATTGTTTGGATGACATGAGGGATTGAGCATTGATGAATTCTTGTTGGTTGACAAAGACTCGACTTATACCCTTCGTTTTGCTGTCTTTTGATGGTACTCTTTTTTATTTTGGTGTGGAGCTTGGCCTTAGTTGTTGTTGCTGTTGTTCTAGTGCTGTATTATGGGATATGGGATATCATGATGGATGTTTGTTGGGCAAGATTGTAATGATTGCTCTCATTTAGCAGTGCGAACATGAATTTCCTTTTTGTAGATGCCGAGTATGAAGTAGAAATCGATTATCTTCTAATGCCACGATACAATTGTTCTTATTATATCTAATTTTGTTTCAAAGAGCTCTTTTTCAACGTCTTGATGAAATTTCAAGTACGTACCGAATTATGACGTTGGGGGGGGGAGCTATTCCGTTCACATGCATTTGTTTGTACCTTTAGTACTGTAGTACCACTCCCTTCAACTTCTCCCTTTCCTCTCTATCAACGTTTATGCCGTCCACGTTGACGGGCAAATCGTGTCCAGCATGGCAAGTCTCGGTCGCAGTATTTATTCAATTTGTGTGACTAACCAACTTTTCTCGTCCAGGAAACTCTACAAGAGACTGCCCGTGTCGTCACATCCAAGCCCGTCCAGCGAGCCGTCGTTAATACCGTGCTCCTCATCTCGGGTGCCGTGACGCTCCTTTGCACGGCAGCCATTGCCTCGACACTCTTTTTTCGGAATTTTCTTCCTCATGAGGTTGTAACCTTGCCATTGCATCTTCAATATGGGTACGTAGTCTCGTGTTGTGTATCCAAGCTCTGACTGAACATTGTTGGTTGGATATGTAGCTCTGGGATCAACCCGTACGGAATTGCATCGCTTCAAACGCCACCATTGAAGACGCACCAAGAGTATGATGTGTCACTGACATTATCCATGCCTCGCTCGAACCCTAACCTGGAACGCGGCAACTTCATGATTAGCCTGCACATGCTCGACTCCAAAGACGACCTTGGGCTTCGCGTTGAGGCGGAGCGGCATGCTTCGTTGCATAACGGCTTTGAAACAGCCAATGCCCTGTTCAGCTCCCGCAGGCCTGCCCTGTTCCCTTACGTGGACCCACTCGTATCTCTTGCTTCCCGTGTCCTCTTTCTGTTCTATCATATGTTTGCGCCTGGCTCAAGCACAAAAACGATGATCATCCCATTGGCCGAGCGTGTCCTGTTCTCAAAGGACCTGGGGGTTCCAAAATCGGCATACGTAGAGGTGGAGGCGGGCCAGACAATTCAGGTGTACAATGCCCATCTACAGCTGACAGCTCAGCTTCGCGGACTTCGTTGGCTGATGGTGCACTATCGCATCTCGACGTTTCTCGCCTTTACTCTTCTCTTTTGGGTATTTGAGGTCACATTTATGGGAGTCGCTTGGGGAATCTGGAGTAGTGCTATTGGATTATCACCTGGAAGTGCCAGCACCAAAGCGCAGCGACTCGGAGGAGCAACGTATAATCAGGAAGATGAGAATACGGACCACGCAGAGACGTTCCCTACCTATGGAAGGCAACAGCCTCTAAAATACGAGCCGGATGTCAAGGAGGAGCTGAGTCCCGAGCAGCCTTTATCGGAGATCCCTAGAGCGGGAGCAGATGCGGATGACGAGGATGAGGGAAGCTTTGATGAAGATGTTCAGCACAGGGACTCGGGCATTGGCACAAGCTACAGCGAGGAAGGTAGCTCGAGCATTCGAAGACGAGCGTCACATAACAGGATGTGAGAAGTAGGCGAGGGTGCTGAAGAGCATTGACCTAGAGAAGGGATGCATGAGCGAGTAAAAGCAGATACCCATGGGCTTATGTATGGTATGCAAGTTAGATGAGAAAGACCAGCGAGTATGTCCGTGCAAGTTTGCGTCGGGCTAGTGTATATGCCAAGTTATTTTATTGAAGAGGTAGGTGATTGATTACTGTATATGACGAGCTCTGATAGGTAGGGTTTGGCTATGTTACACAAAAAGAACTCGGCTCCTTACTGGGAATAGATAAGGTACAGTAGACAGCGAACTTTGCGTTGAGCACGTCTCATCTGTAGTATCTGCATTAGTTAATCCAAGACAGACCAACTTCTCATCTGCACGTTCATATGAGCAGGTGACTATCCTATGTAAATAGATGTTTATCTCGCCGACCACGATTTTAGTCTACACTTCACTGAAATTGAGCTATCCATTCATTCGACGCGTACAGTAGGGATGTATGTCGCTATCTTTGTAGGCTTGATGCTGATCCCTACTGTAGCCTCCCGTCACTACTGTGATTTTATAGCGGGCATCCGCATGCTCTAACCCCTCTAAAGGCGGCCGTGACCCCCATCGTAAGGAACACCGATGCTGGG